>JBBGBA010000370.1:0-35997 GCA_038088335.1 Mesorhabditis sp. LJ9110 | reverse complement strand
TTAAAACCCCCTATTTAAAATTGGGGGGATTTAAAAAATGGGTCGGGAATCCCGGAAATACGTGTTTTACAAAGAAACCGGAAAAAACAACTTCGCCCAAAAATCGAAAGATTAAAGGCTTTTCCCCCCGGCGCCCGCTGGCAATTTGCCAGAAATCAAAAAAGGCCCCCCAAAAAGGGTTTTGGGTTTGGCAGTTCGGAGCCCCTTTAATCATACTCCGTTTAGTCGCATAATACCAATTTTCCACAATTTAGCCCTTATTCCTATATTCGGTCATGAGCAACCTGCTGACAGCAGCTGTTCTACAGCTCGCCATCTACGCCGGATCGGCAGTGTTATTTTGGGTGAATTTTGCTGGCACTATAGATTTCAGCAGGCTAACTGTAAGCATAATTTCTTGGAAAGTACGGCTTTGTATTACCTTACAAATTCTAGAACTTTTATTTTAAAGTTGAGAGTCAGACAACCTCATTTTTCTGACGACCGTGTGCTCATGAAAATTGAAAATTCATCAATGGGCCCACAAATTAGGCTAGAATCCTATGGGAATATGGATAAATCAAAGTCTGCCACTGCTAATAAAGGGGCCGGAACTGGGTGCAAAATGTACTAGTCATTGTAATTTTGAAGTTTTGCTTACAAACTGTGGGCGAAAAGTTTACAGAACTTTCTTTAGCTAATTTATATCAAAAAGTGGGTTATTCCACGCGTAGTGTTGGCTTTTTCAAGTCAGCTTCACCAATTTGCTCAAAAAATACACCTGAACTGCTTGAACTCGGGCCTAATAGACACCAAAATAGACCTGACATTTTTAGGGCCTGCTCCTCGTCGGTTTTTTCAACTATAAACTGACTCAGAAATTGCGTTTTGGCAGAGCCTGCCTATCGACAAGATATCAGATTTCGGAGAACATGAAAGGTACCGTCGTTTTATGGCCTAATATACAAGGTGTCCCAAACCCCCTACCTTGCGGTCCGCAGTCGATTCCGATTTTTACGATTTAGGTATCTATCGAAAGCTCTCGAAAAGGCGAGAAACAAGGAGGGTTGAATTTCTTAATTAAGCCTTTTTATTTGCTAATTTTATGTCCAAAAACAATGAAAACTGCTGATTTATGCGAGATCTGCATGCTAATTGCGAAATTCCTGATAAAAATTCTCGGCTTTTAGGAAAACCTGAAATATCGATAGAATCAGATTAAATCTTAAAAAAGCAGAAACCGCTTGTTTCTCGCCTTTTCGAGAGCTTTCGATTGGTATAAAAATCATTCCGATCCGATCCGATTGACGGCCTCTAGAGGGGGGGTTTGGGACACCCTGTATTTTTTTATGATTTTTGCCGGCATTTTAATCATTCATAATAACATTAATTTCTCATACTTTTAGCCACAGCCATCGCTCTCCCATTCGCGATGCAGGACAGCATTCTGAAAGTTGTCGATCATCTAGCACTTCGGTTTTTGTTGATCTCTACGCTATTTTCCCGTGACTTATGCGTCAATAACTCCTGGTATATTCCGGGATATTATGTATTTTTATTGGTAAGTCATCGTCTCACTCTCTCTCCCTCTCTCGCTCTCGGAACATATGAGAGTAACGGTTTTAGTTCCGAGTCGCGATCCCGATTACATTCTACGCAATGATCCTCTGCCAGAGTCGTATTCTGCGAAAACCACTGCAATCGATACGTCCACGTTTCAAGTCCCTAAATCGTATAGAGGAGCGTCGCGGAACCGACGTAACCTTTCGGAATACGATCGGGCAGAAGATTCCACTCTCCGCAACACAGGATGATTATTTTGCTCAACTCGAGCGACTTTGGGCATAAGTAATTACGATATTGGGGATAAAGATATATGATCTTTTTTAATGAAGAGAATCGTTAATTTCGCTAAGTTTGTTACCATGAAACTGATAAAAATGCGTTTTTAGTTACGAGCGATTACGTATAAAAACTCATATCTTTTGCAGGCAGTTAGATTAACATTAATTTTTTTAAATGAATAGGTTTAAAAACTTCTGAAAACTATCTCACTCACTCTCTTTCTTTCTGTCTCTCTCACTCTCTCTCGCTCTCTCGCTCTCTTGCTCTCTCGCTCTCTCGCTCTCTCGCTCTCTCTCTCTCTCTTCCTCTCTCCCGCTCTCTCCCCCTCCCCCTCTGTCCCTCTCTCCCGCTCTTCCAGGCAATGAAAATCCGAAGCTTTCGTATAGAGCGAAATTTCTGCAAAATGGACAGTGTATTTTTGTGTTATTTCTATTTTTGTATTTCCGACTTTGGACCACGACTTTTGATGCTGGGGCATACACAGTATGCACCCAGACGTATACCGACTTGATTTGTACGTGGAAAACAAGCACCGGCCAATGGAACCAGATTGTTTTTACAAAAAAGAAGTCCCATGGGAAATTCGACCAACAAATCAGATGTCTACGTATGGAAATCAAGAATTGCTTTCTTCTTGGGTCATCGCCATATGGAATTTTTGGTACTTCATTCTGTTATCGCCGGTGTTATTCGACCATCACGAATTTTCTAAGACTTTAACGTTTCTGGGCGATTTATAGAAATTGACAAGGATGGATGCGATGGTAAGTCTTTTCCAAATAAATGCGTGAATTGAAAAACCAAGACAAACTCTCTCCCTCACTTTCTCCCTCTCTCCCACTCTCTTGGCCGCTCGCTCGCTCGCTCTCTCTCTCTCTCTCTCTCTCTCTCTCTCTTTCTCTCGCAGTCTCTCTATTACTCGCTCTCTCACATGATATCTTCTCTTACGGGCCTCTCTCTCTCTCGCAGTCTCTCTCTCACTCGCTCTCTCACATGCTCTCTCTCTCTATCTGTCTAAATCCTGTCTTTTCCAAAAAATCTCGTCATTAAAATCCTAAATTTTCAGGATGCTTGTCAAACAGCTGAATGGATATCAGATATCACGGCCGTAATCACAACTACCGTGCTTTCCTTGCTATTGTCGGTACTCTTATTCTGCCTCCTAGTTCAACGGCGAGCCTTCCACCCGTTTTTCACGTGGGTTTATTCATTCCTGGCATAGCCGAGGTGCCAAATATTTTGGATCTACAGCATCACAACGAAATTCTGCCTCTTTAGAGCTTCGTTCGGCGCATTGATCTTTGTCTACTGGTTTTCCGCTATCACGAGTGATTTGATGCGATTGCTGACTGTCTTACAGGTTGTTACTCAAGTTGCTCTTTGCAATTTATGGTCTGGTCTTAATTTGATGCATCTTTGAATCGCTCAAAACCCAATAGTGCGTAGTCGACGTCTATTACGATAAGATTCATAATTTTCAGATTTCCCCAAAATTGACCTCATTCCTCCGTGGTTTCATCGGCCCAGTCTACTACCTCGGTACGCCCTTCAGTATTTTTTGCGTCTTGGAACGCTTCTACGCTACGATATTCCACGAAAAGTACGCTAGGCTGCGCCCGTGGTTTTTACTGGCAATCCCGGGTGTCGTTATGGTAAGCAGTTTTGAGAATCTTGATTATTCTTATTTTTAGTCTGCCTTCTTTTATTGTATCGCAACCGGGATTTTCGGAGAATATAGCTCGCTTATCCTTCAGAATGCCGTTTATGGTGGCACTTCATTGTTATTTTGGGTCAGTAAAATCGATTTATCCTCTTACAGTAACCGTTTTTTGTTGACCGTGGGATTTCAATACGAGAAATAGCACATTTTGTGCAGAATTTTTTTGGCTGATTCCGAATCCGTTTTCAAAAATTGCGGAACCCCTCTAGATAAAAAGTTACAGCCGGTTTTCTACACCAAACGACCGAAAATTACAGACTTTGTCCTGGATGGCCAATTTTTCAAATTTTGTGCACCGGGAAATGAGCACCGGAAGTTTTAGGGCCTGCTCCTCGTCGGATTCTTTAACTACCGGCTAACCCGGAAACTACGCTTTGGCCGAGCTTGTTTGGCAACGCGTTATCAGATTTCTGAGAATCTACAAGGTACGATAGCCTTAAAGTGGACGGAAATTCCAGAAATGGGCCCACCCGACAGACTAGGTCGCGATAGCTACACTGTAGGCCAAAACATGCGCGCGGTGTTACTGTCGAGATTAAAGTTTTCTTTATTTTTAGCAACTGCCATCGCCCTTCCATTCGCCATGCAAGATAGTATCCTAAAAATTTTGGATAGCCTGGTCTCGCGATTCCTTCACACCTCTACACTATTTTCGCAGGAATTATGTGTATCCAACACATGGTATATTACGGTGTATTATGTATTTCTGATGGTAAGCTATTTTGAAAAGATTGATTTTAACTAGTTTCAATGATGGTTTTGAAGTTAAGCTTGAGTTCCATTAAATTGGTGATTTTTTTCTCTTCCAGATCCGAGCCGCGATTCCAACAACTTTCTACGTGTTGATCCTATATCACAGTCGAGTTTTACGAAGACCACTTCGCCCTTTCTTCCATCATTTTTGGTTTTTCAATCGTATCGCGGAAAGCAGCGGAATTGGCGTCTCCTTCCGGAATACTATGGGCCAAAAAATCCCACTTTCCGCCTCGCAAAATGAATACTTTTCCCAACTCGAGGTGTTGTGGCAATAAAAGTTCAAGCAATGGTATAGTTTTCCGATCCCAAATTATTAAAACACGACTGCCGTATCATGCTAGACTTTTAAAAGTGCATCAAAGCCCAGGGCGGTATGTATATCGATTTCAGCCGCATGAACAGCGAGTCAGCCAACTACAATAAGTTATGAGGAATTAATGCACAAAATTTGGGTACTAAGAAAATCTGAAGGACCATATCTCTTCACCTCGGCGAGAGCTTTCGATTGAAACCTAAATCGTAACAATCGGGCGCGCTCGGGAACGATAGAATGAGTGTTTTGGACACGCTTTGACAGGTTTGGGGCTGCTGCAACGGTTTTTGTAATGCTTCTCGTGCCCCGTTCAAAATTTCACCTGTCTGGTGTGTCCAAAGTAATTTGGAAAAAATGAGTTTGGTATTGTTTTTTTTTATAGAACCAAATCCTACTAACTTTTACAATGACGTTTTACAGTAATTTTTGGAAATATATGCCTATTTTTCATGATTTTGTTTATTCATGCCTGTTAATAGTATAAAAGAATATTTTTATAGCGTTTTTCAAAATTTTCTGGCCTAGGACATGAAAAAGGCATGGAAAATCTCGGGGAAAATTGTAAAATTTCGATTTTTTTTTTGGTTTGTTTAACCGGAAAACTATGTGAATTTTGATGCGTTTTTCATCTACAACTTTGTAGAAACAACTAGGGAAAAATTGCCACCCTCACTAAAATCCCCTCCCCCCGCTAACAGTCCTGTGCTCGGTATTAAAAACATTTAGTTTGATTTACACAATCCATTTCTCACAAACACAGCAGTTTTTTCTTGTTTTCGAGCAAAAGAAGGCTTTTTAATACGATGTAGTTTGTGTTGTTTTGTGACACTTAAAAATGTGGTGACTCAATCTTCCAAGAAATGGCCTCAACATCCAGATGCATGCCAGCGCCCTCCAAAAATTTCAGAAGAGAGCGAGTGAAAGAGAGCGAGAGGGAGAGAGAGAGAGAGAGAGAGAGAGAGAGAGAGAGAGAGAGAGAGAGAGAGAAAGAGAGAGAAAAAGAGAGAGAGAGAGAGAGAGAGAGAGAGAGCGAGAGGGAGAGAGAGAGAGAGAGAGAGAGAGAGAGAGAGAGAGAGAGAGAGAGAGAGAGAGAGAGAGAGAGAGATAGGAAGAAGCATTTCAAAAGCGCGAGTTCGAGACAATCCGTCTTCAATTTGAGCATTTCATTGGGTTTTGATGCCCTCCAGGGAATTTGCCACGTCATGCAAAAAAAGTTGTAGTCCGCTGAACTCGTGAAATTCCAATCAATTCCCATTTACTTTACTTTCCTCTTTACGACAAAAATTTAGATGGACTGCGTACCGGCTGAACTGCTTGCTGGCGTCGCGACAGTTGCCGTCTCGACGCTTATTTGGGGCTACGTTACGCTGTTAATAACTTGTTTCCTGATACAACGAAGGGCATTTCACCCATTTTTTGTGTGAGTGAAACCGAGCCTAATCGATGACTACATTAAAAGGCTCAATTCACAAAATAATTGAATAAATCAAAACAATACTACTTTATTAAATTAAAAAAATTAAGGAAGAAAATTTTAAATATTCAACTAAATTCATAGCGCTATAAAAGGTTTTTTCAGGTTGTCGTTTGGTTCGTTGATATTCATATACTGGGTAATGGCTACCATGACTATGGCGATGCGTATTTTTACGTTGCTTGAGGTTTGAAAATATTGCAATTGAAATTTGAAACAGGATGTCCCAAAATAACAGAATCGGCTCTCCGATTTTTTGCTAGATTTTCGTTCTTTTTCATGCTAAAGGAGATGCTTCTTGCTACGGACCAAATTGTAAAACCAAATAGCTACGATATGCAAAAATAACATTTACAAAGTCTCCATCTCTTTCAAGCAGTGCAAAAAGCCCACGACACTCGGGATTCCCAAGCCGTCTCCGATCCAAGTACTAACCGAGCCCAACGTTGCTTAACTTGGCAGATCGGACGGGATGCCGTGCTTTCAACGTGGTATGGTCGTAGGCGAGGGAGAGAGGGAAGAGGGGGGTTTTCAGTCGGGGAGGCCCGAGGTCCGAAGCCGAATCCAACTCGAAGGGGAAGGCAGCTAGAGCTTACAACCGAAGTGCACGATCGACCCACGAGAAATTCACGAGACATAGTGGAGCTGATAGAATCGGATACGGGGATTCCGAATCTGTAATCAGAATTTGCTAAATAAAACGGAGAAAAAAGTCATGAAGCTTCAAAGTTGGTAAAATCGCCCAAATTCGACTTTTAAGGGCTTGTAAAGGCCCAGGGAATGGAAATTTGCCACAACCCATTAGTGCATCTTGTTCAGCAGAAAAAGCGCTTTCGAATGAGCTATCTTACTTCAAGTTTACGATGATTTCGCGGAAATCTCTTCTATGAACTTGACAGGACCGATCCAAAAAAAAATCTTTTTTCAGTGAATTGTTTGCAAATGCTACGTATTACCGCTCATTCGAAAGCGCTTTTTCTGCTGAACAAGCTGCACTAATTCTTTTCTCCTCAATTCCGTTCTCCCGGTTTTTACGGGCCTTAAAGGTACCGTTTTTGGCGATTTGGTACTTTGAAGCTTCATAACTTTTTCTCCGTTTTATTTAGCAAATTCTGATTACAGCTTCGGAATCCCCGTGTTTGATTCTATCAGATCCACTATGTCTCGTGTTGATTTCTCGTGGGCCGGTCGTGCACTTCCCTTGTTAGCTCTCTTCGGATTCGGATAGAGCGTCGGATTCGTCAGAAACCCCAAACTGAGAAAAAAATTATGAAAGTTTTCGTTTAAATTAATAAATTTAACTTTGAAAGTTTTCCTTACAAGGGAACCTCACGGAGACATGGTGGAATTTCGGAAAACGCTCGCGGCTACCCCCGGGTAATCGCCCATTGCGATCACGATGCGCTTGTCAGATTTTTCTAAATAGACCTGTGGACAGAGATACAGCACTTCCGGAAAATGCTGATTTACATGCAAAAAATTTGCATAGAAGGATGGTTTATGAGGCTCTCCCATCACTATGGAATCACCAGTTGAATGGCCGAGTGGTAAGGGACTCGCTTGGTAGGATTCTAACGAGGGTTCGAATTCGCTCACGATTTTTTGTTTTTGCATTTTGCCAGAGATTTTTTGTATAAGTCCAAAATCATACGTGCTAAAGTACTTCTAAATTTTATGACAGTTGTCGACGTCACGTGGTCAGAAAATTATTCTTGTAAAATTTTTTCCTTTTTTGCAGATGGTCAGGTGTAGGAACTCTGGCCGGCAGAACTGATTTTCATTTTTCGTTTTTTTTGGCCTTTAATGGCTAAACATTAGGGATTTCGGGCTATTACTAGTAACATTTAACTTCTCTGGCAAAAGTAACACCTATACAAAAAATCTCTGGCAAAATGCAAAAACAAAAAATCGTGAGCGAATTCGAACCCTCGTTAGAATCGTACCAAGCGAGTCCCTTACCACTCGGCCATTCAACTGGTGATTCCATAGTGATGGGAGAGCCTCATAAACCATCCTTCTATGCAAATTTTTGCATGTAAATCAGCATTTTCCGGAAGTGCTGTATCTCTGTCCACAGGTCTATTTAGAAAAATCTGACAAGCGCATCGTGATCGCAATGGGCGATTACCCGGGGGTAGCCGCGAGCGTTTTCCGAAATTCCACCATGTCTCCGTGAGGTTCCCTTGTTAGTAAAAGGACTGGGGACATAGTGAGCCAGGTCGCGCGCGTTTCGGCGAAGGGGGGGGAGCGCACAGGGGGTAGCTCCTGGTCCAGCCGCTTGCAGCGGCAAAGCCGCTGTAAGTGGCTGGTACAGTATGGAGAGACGGAGAGAGAAAAACCCCTCTCCCCTCTCCTCCCCTCGCCTACGACCATACCACGTTGAAAGCACGGCATCCCGTCCGATCTGCCAAGTTAAGCAACGTTGGGCTCGGTTAGTACTTGGATCGGAGACGGCTTGGGAATCCCAAGTGTCGTAGGCTTTTTGCACTTTTGCAATGGCAAGATGACTTTTTGATTTACCGCTTTCAAGAATGCCTATAGGGAGAAACCAAACAAAGTTAAACTTTCCAATATACTTACAGGGTTTTCAGTTCTCGCAACACCTCGGCGACCTCGTAACCCTTATCGTCGGCCCCGTCTACTATCTCACTTTTCCGTTCAGCCTATTTTGTGCATTGGAGAGGTTATGGGCTACGGCATACTATCGTCGGTATGAGAAATCGCGACCCTGGGCTCTTCTCGTGGTTCCAGTCGTTTTGACGGTACGATGTTAATTTTTTAGCTTATCAACCTAACTTATTTTTTAGCCAATATTCCTCTTTCTATCGACCACCCGCAACATTGGCCCGGAATTTCAAATATATTTCAAATATCTGATTTGGGTTGGGTCGGGGAGTCTTTTGATTGTAAGTTTGGAGAGAGAACGAGAGAGCGAGAGAGAGAGAGATAGTCAGAGAGAAGAGAGAGAGCGAGTGAGAAAGAGAGAGAGAGAGCGAGAGAGCGAGAGAGAAGAGAGAGAGAGAGAGAGAGAGAGAGAGAGAGATAGTGAGAGAGCGTGAGCTAGTGAGAAAGCGAGAGTGAGAGCGAGAGAGCGAGAGAGCGAGAGAGAGACGGGAGAGAGGCGAGCGAAATTTTAGAATCTCCTCGTTCTGGGAATCGTCAATTATCGCCGTTTTATCCAACTGAAAACTCTCAAAACCTCACTGACGGCCAGCTATCAATTATCGGAAAACATTAGAGGCACTTTAAATTTGAAAATGCCTCACTTTGGCAAATTCAGCCACCGAAATCGCGTTGCCATTCGTACTCCTCGACATAACACTCAAAATCCTCGATCAATCCGCGATGTACTTCTTCAATATATCGGTTGTGTTTCGGCTTGATGTCTGCCGCCAAGTATCTGGATATCTGCCGATATATTTTCTATTGCTGTTGGTAAGTAATGGCACTAAAAAATGCGCATCAATGGTTCCATGGGTTCTTTCGCATTATCGGGGGGGGGGGATTTTATTTTCGGAGCCAATTTGTTAAATATAAAAAGCAGAAGTGTTTCTAAACTGGTTTTTACTATTCTGAAACGTAAAAACTTTGCAAATTTTTATCAACAATCCAAAAACGTCTCGATTTTTCGTCCAAAAATGGCCGTTTTTGAACAAAATTTAGACTTTTTGAAGTTTTTTAAAAAATATTTTAGATAGTTTTTCTAGCTAAAATATAGCGTTAATTTACTAAAAACAATATCAAAATACTCCTATTAAATTTTTTTCTAAAAAAGTTTATCCCCGATAATGCAAACGAACCCAAAGCACGTCTTATTAATTTCTAGACATTCCCAGAAGCATACAAAACCCCCCGATAATGCGAAAGAACCCCAAAACTCCAAAGCAAGCAATTACAGGCCCGCTGGTCGCTCACTATGTTGTTCTACAGCTGGATATTCTGGAGAAGTTCCACGCTGCGGAAACCCCTTCCGCGCCGCCCCAAAATACGGACGGCGGCGTATCAGGGCGGCCGGGCGCTCACTTTCCGGAACACCGCCGGAATTCAAGTTCCGCTCACCGCTTCTCAAGACGAGTATTTTTCACTTCTACACCAGACGTGGTGAAAGCGATTTGAATAAAGTTCTACGACAGATGAAAATATGCAAAAATACCTAAACAGCCTCAAGTTCACTTCTATATTTGCATAAATGAGCTATTTTAGTAGGCTGGGAAATGCATAAAATTTACCCAAAAAACAACAATTTATTTTTAAATAACTAATTTGCATACGCGCAAGTAGCATCCAAATTTTGCATTTAGAAGCTTCTAGAACTTCCGGAAAATCCGATTTAGCGATTTCGCGCAAATCTTTTTCATTCTCTCAAACCCGGACCCGCCCGTCCGGTTCAGCTCTTCGTTTCCGGAAAGCTTTTTTGGTGGGTTTTATGGAAATTTCTTGGCATTTAAATTTGTCGGCTCAAGTCTAGGAAACCCCCCCCAGCCGACTTTTCAACTTTTCTACCTTTCTTATCTTTATTTTTCCCTACTTTTTTCGACTGAACTACAATGTAGTCTTACTAATTAGCCTACGGCGAACATTTTGGTATACTTTAGAGCTCGCTAGCACAACGGGGGGTTGAGATACAAAAGTTGGTGCCGGCTGGGGGGGGGTTTTCTAGACTCTTACCAATTTGTCTCTTGTTGGGTGTTTCGATATGCAAATTTGGCCACTAATGTGCTGCTCTCTTTTTGTGCCAACACGCAAATTTTGGTTTTTTCCCCAAATACAGCCGGTTTTTTTCAGGTGAATCAAAATGGCGGAAGTGGCCTCATCGATGGAGTCATTCCAAGACATCCTGTCGGCCCGTCACAGCAGCAGCACCAGCCTCTCCGACGTGGACTTCCCGTCTGACGTCGGCTCCGAGATCGAGTCCGACTCCTCCGTGCGCCAGTCCGACGGTGATGCCAGCGAGCGGGAGTTGGCCTGCTTTGATGGTACGGTAGCGAGGAGCAAGCCTTAGTGTCCGTTTTTGCCGGATACGTGTCGCATCATGCGGTGGCCTTTTTACAGGATCTTGTTCGTTAGCGGGGGTATGAGGGTAGGGCCACGCACAAGCGTCAAATTTCTTTCCTTTCAGCAGCCATGGAGAGCCTGGGCAACGTGCGACTGGTGCCCGAGTTGACGAACGAGGAGCGGATGGAGATGCAGCTGAAGACGGCCGCCGAGCAGACCGACGACGAGGGCGGCGACGCCAAGGAGGTCAAGCCCAAGCGCGAGAAGAAGGGTACGGTAGATGGATTTGTATCAAAAAAATTTTTGAAAAGCCGCAAGAGGGGAGGCTTGAACGGCTTGAAGTCCCTGGGTGATCAAAAGATACTTTCGCTTTTCAGTGTGGCAATGGGAGGACGGTGTCGACATGGAGTTGATGGCCGAACTCGCGCAGAAGCCCCTGAGCTACTACCAGGGCAAGAGGGACGTCCCGGACGCGATCGTGAAGAACTGGTTGCCGGACTTGAAGCGCCGCTGGTTCGAGCTGGAGGAACGCGTCCCAGGGCTCTCGCCTCGGGGCCATCGACAGGCCGGATCGCTCGCTGGAGGAGGATCGCTTTGAGGTAGCTTGGAAACTAGGTCTCGACAAGTTCCTTTCTCGTTCCAAAGCCTCACTTTTTGTGCGTCATTTGGCGCGTAGTGTAGCTGTCCAGACCTAATCGAGAGCAGGGTCGATTTTGACGCTTGATAGCTCCTTTAAACGCACTTTTTTGCAGATCCTCGTCGAACTGCTCGACAAGGCCGCCCAGGGTTTCGAGATCAACGACGAGCACGAGGTCCGGAACATTCCGCTCGGTGAGCGCATCCACCTCGAGGCCCGGCTGATGGACGTGATCACCCGGAAATTCGACATTATCGACCGCATCGTCGACGAGTTCGACAAGTTGAAGGGGGATCGGGATGGGGCCAACAATGAACGAGAGGTAAGACTGGGTTTCTCTCTCTCCCTCTGTCTCCCTCTGGCAGCCTCTCTCTCCTCCCTCTCCTGCTCTCTCTCTCTCCCTCAGTTTCGCTCGCTCGCTCGCTCGCTCGCTCTCTCTCTCCCTCCCTCTGTCTCTCTCTAACCTTTTCCATTTCAGTTCCTCCGCTACGAGATCCGCCAGTGCGACCTGGAGTTCACGCTGACGCACGAATACTTCCTGAAGTCGTACCTCGGCATGCCGTGGCCGTAGAGGAGTAGATGAACAACCAAGAGATCGAAAGAATCCCTCCCTCTCTCCCTCTAACCTCCAGTTAACATTAGAAGTGTCGTGTCCCACTTGAATGCCTGCCCCACATCACCCTCAAGTGTTTTTGTGATTCAACCACAGCCCGCCTGTACCGCTTTGTTTCCCCTAGACCAAAGTGTGCCCTGTTTTATGGAAGTAATAAATTGGTGGTTTTTTGGGTGCGGGTTGTGCACTGGAGCTTGGCGTAGCGGATGCGAATGGTTGCGTAACGGTCTCCGGGTTGCACGCGCTGCGGGCGCGCCACGATCGTTGCTGTGCTGTTTTTATAGCGTCTAGGTAGGTTAAAAAGCCAAAAAAATATAAAACGCCTGTTTTTCGAACGAATTTTCTTCGCGGTACCGCAACGCCCTAGATAGCTGCGTTTCGGCCTCACTAAACGGTGGATCCTGCCCGCAACGCTACCGCGCTGCGGCTCCTTTTTTGCGAAATCTACGCCCAGCCCACAAAAAAAAGGCTATTCTCGACCCGAAACCTTGGATTTGACCCCGATGTTACATGACAGGCGATCGTTAGGTACCAATGACTCCGCTTTGCCGGACCGCAACGCTGCCGGATGGATGCGTCGCGGTCTGCAGAAACCACGACTCTCCGCGCCACTCGCCAAAAACCTCAACGCGACCGTCACGCACCCAAATTCGACTGCCTTCAAAGACGCGCCGAGACATTTACAAAATGACAGTTACCGGTTGAATTTAGGCGGAATTTGACCTGATCTGCTATCGCTCTCTCTTTAAACATTCCAAAACAAGGCTATTGGCCGCCAGGTCATGCTTGCGTCAAAAACTCGTCTGCTATCCAAACAATCTCACGACTCCAGTCATCCACCCACACATTGATGTTCCAATACTTGTTTACATGTGAACAACACATGTCTCGACCTTTGACGCTTTCTCTCTCTCTCTCTCTCTCTCTCTCTCTCTCTCTCTCTCTCGCTCTCTCTTAAAATAGTTACGTGGCTCAAGAATCCCGACAACGAGCAAGACAGCTGTCGCGTCCACCCCAGACTAAACACCTTTTTAGTGTCCGAAAAATGGGTCGACGCATTTGTTTTGATGAAAGTGTGGCAACATTTGCTTTAGCTTTTTTCCTGTAATTTCTAAGATTTTCCGGGCTCGGATGGCCACTTTTCAACCGTGTTTTGAAGGGTTAGCAGTCACATAAAGATATCGCGATGGCAAGAAAGCCCATAGGCAAAAGCCACAGTTGTTTTTGGTTCCACTGGAAGCTACCCAGAGCAAAGGTTGCAGTTTTTGCCTTGCTGAGCTGTCTCTGTCGCTCTCTCACTCGCTCTCTCTTTCTCTTTCTCTGTTCACGTCCATGAAAATGCAAAACCGCCGAACGCCCGAACCGGCCGCACGGAACGATTGATCTATGACCCAGCCAATCAAGCCAAAAAGTCCTCGGGGCATTCGGCAACTTTGACACTCAACTCTCGTGACTGGCATCGACACCTCAAGAACTCCGCAAAAATCACTGCGGCTATGAGCTAGCTATTTTTGTAAGATTTTGCAAATATGCTGCCATTAGGCGGAAGTTACGCTGGAGTCCTTTGTACATATTGAACGTAATTTCTCAACCTGGACGGACAACCGTCATAAAGACATTAATGACATACCACAGTTTTTGAACTGATTTTGCACCGGAAGGTACTGCACATTAAATCCGATATATATAATTCACAATTAAAAAAATACCGTATAAACTAGGTTTATTGGTGCTTTCGAAAGCCAATTTTACAGGCTCGTTCTAAGCCCAAGCTTCCTATTTTTAGCCATAGTGATCTTTCGTTTGGTCGGTTAGCCAGCTAGCCATTTCAATTATCCATTTTCCAGAAATAGCCTAGACCGGTCTTTGCAGAGTACACTACGCGCCGAGTTACGTCAGTCCCCACGGCTCCTAATTACGTTCCTTACCCCGTTTTTCGCTCCCAGAGACCCAAAAATGAATTAGCCGGCAAGATGTGGAAATAGTGGTCCGCCATCGTATCGGTGCGTACTTTTTCTCTTTTCCTTCTTGGGCATCTGCAACGCATCTTCCCCTTTTTCGGCTTTTTCTCGACCCTGTGCGCTCTATTTTCCAGCGGTCTCTCGTGAGCCCCACTCTCCACTGACGTCTATATCGGCCTTGCCGGATCTATGTTTAGCTTTTCCCTTCACACCTGTTGCTTGAGTCATCTCTTTGGAGGACGATGTTTGACGTCATTTCCTCCGTTTCTTGCGGGGATGGGCTTTAGAGACCACTTTCGCTGAGGCTATAAAGCAGATGTGGAAGCGTTGCAAAGTTTTATGCTAACTTTTACACTATACTTTAAACGCTAATTGCTTGTCTCTGTTTGGTATCCGACGGACAGACTTCCGAAATGCTTTCTGCTAGCCTGCCTGACTAGAAGCACGTCTAAAACTTCACGCTTTCTGATTTCTTTCCGATTTTTTTGACAAAAATGTCGGCTTTTTCAAAACTTTGAAGTTTTTAAATAGGTTTTTTATGTTTGCAATATAGTTTTTTTTAAAAAACACTATTGAACACTTCCTAATAGATTACTAGGTGTTTTTAAACTTACACAAAAAAATCGCATTCTGACAAGGAGACGTTTTTAGGTGGGCACGGAGTTTCGTAAAGAGACCTAGCTCATTCGAAAGAGCTTGAAAAACTGAGCACGATCCCGTTTTCCATTTCTGCGAAACGATCACGATTGATTTTTAATAATTAAATTAAAGAATTAGCCGAAATTGGCATGATTCCCCTCGCACGGAGCGATTTCCTTCCAAACATCCCCTCTGTCGGAAAGCCAGGCCCCGTCTTCCCTTCCCCATAGCGATTTAGCGCAATCGGTACGGCGTTTGCCTCTCACGAAATTTTTTTTGGACTTTTTGTCAGTTCGATCCCTGAGCCCAGAATTCGTTTTGCTTTTTATTTTAGGAGGCTGAATTTATTATTTATTTTAATTTAATTATCGCAATGCGTTACATAAATGTTCTGAACAGCATCGGTGAAGGCGCAAGCGAGCCACTTGATTTCAATCCCTGAGACGCGAGTGCAACGCTACCGGTTTGGGGCATACCACAAAAAATTAATTTTGGACTAGATTCCACGTTTAGAAAGTGTTCAGGAATTAAAAAGCAAAACGAATTCTGGGCTCAGGGGTCGAACTGACAAAAAGTCCAAAAAAATTTGTGAGAGGCAAACGTCGTACCGGCTGTGCCAAATCGCTATGGGGAAGGGAAGACGGGGCCTGGCTTTCCGACAGAGGGGATCTTTGGAAGGAAATCGCTCCGCGCGAGGGGAATCATGCCAATATCTGCTAATTCTTTAATTTAATTATTAAAAATCAATCGCTATCGTTTCGCAGAAAAGGAAAACGGGATCGTGTTCAGTTTTTCAAGCTCTTTCGAATGAGCTAGGTCTCTTTACGAAACTCCGTGCCCACCTAAAAACGTCTCCTTGTGAGCTAAAGGTGGGAGAATTGGAAAAAGTCTAGAACAGGGCACCAGATTGCCAAACTTTTGTCGTCGGTAATGATTCAGGCACTTATGACTTTTACCGGCTTCTTCTTCGCCCACCAGGTCATGAAGTCATTTCCGCCAATCTTTGCTCTTTGTTGCCGACCAAATGTGATTAGAATAGGTCACAGAGAGAGCGAGAGATCGAGAGAGAGAGAGAGAGAGAGAGAGAGAGAGAGAGATGGGCAGAGAAAAGACCCAAAATAAAAAGCATAGCCCTTATCAGGCAAATACAGGCACAGACGGTTAAATATTGACGCATATTGCGGAGAAACCCCAATCTTTTGACTGTCGTCCACATTTTTCATCGATTCCTAAAGCTGATATCGTAGCAAAAATGCCAAGGTTTTGTCGATTTTTTGATTTCTTACGCTTATTCACCCGATTTTCCAAGACGTACTTATCGCTCTAAAAACATCCTGCCCGTTTTCCGCTCAACAAAACATGACGAATTTCGGCAGATGCAAATGTCATGTGACTATCACGTTTTGAACCCCGGAAGTACCAGCTGGGAAGGCACGAACGGCCCTCCCAGCTGACCGGCATTCAAACTACACCCTCTCATGCGATGTTTTTACACGCGTAACGGCGGGGTCAAATAGAATTGACCTCGAGCCTACTTGCTTTTACAGTATCGCGTTAATTTTAATGGTTCTTCATAACTTATGTAATTTTTTGGCCGCAAACGCTGCATTTTCATCGGGTGATGTTGCTAGTTTCGCATTCGGAAATCGAGATTCTTCCTCACTTTCGCTCTAATTTTGATAGGTTGATATATTTTTTTTGGCGTTTTGGCCCATCTACTAGCTCTTTTCATCGCGTAATCTTTTGAATCGCTACATTTTTTATGGTGAATCCGTCCTAAAATTAGCTTGTAAAGCTGAATACCTGTAAAGTAGTCAGCCATACCCCCCAAAATAACTCTCTCATTGTTAGGCCCCGCCGACTAGAGGCCAAGGGCCCAAACGAACCCCCGGGCCACTTTCAAAATAAGTCTAGCCGCCGCGGCGTGGCCTTGGGAAATATGCATCATTTTCACGTGGAAAGACCAGCCGGAGACTAGCCGTGGTGTTGTCATCTGACGGACAAACGGACGGACGGCAGGGGCCCTTTTCGCAATTGGGCCCTTTCTGGGTCCTCCCTGGGACCCTCATTGCCCCACAGGGCCCGGGGCATGCTTGGGCCCCCTGGCCCATCCAAAGCCAAAACAACCGCCCCATCGCTGCTGCCAATTGCCGTGGAAAAACACCACTAATCTGGGGCTAAAGCCGAAATTGGCGCCATTTTTCGTAGGCTTGCGGCGATGGGATACAAATTGAAGTAGTTTTTCGAGTTTTTTTGGTGCTTTTGCATTATCGGGGGTTTCTTTTAGGGTCCAATTTTTCTATTATAAATAGAGGAAGTGTTTTTAAGGTTTCTTACTATTCATTAACACCAAAACTACACATTTTTATGCGAACTTTTATGAATATCGATTTTCAGAACAAAATTTGAGGATTTTCGCCTCAATTTCCACGATTTTCTAAGTTTTATAGATGGTTTTTCGCTTGAAGTGTAGCTCACTTTTACTAAAAACTATTAAAACACTTACTAAATTAAATTTATAAACACCTATTACCTAAATTATAATCTTTTATAAATATGAAATCCTAAAAATTGAGCGTTTACAATTTTTCTAAAGTTGTTTTTGGATCGAATTTTGGTGGTATCGCTTCATTTTTATACGCGATTTTCCTCTAACTTTACCAATATTTGATTTTTCCAGAATTTCTACGTCATGGCCCCGAAACGTGACATTTCCGCCACCTCATCGGTCAAAATTGAGTGTACTGGCCGTGTTAGTCGAGTCGATCAAAAGGTAAGTACCCTCAAACTTTCAAAAAAATATTTTATTCCAGTTTCTCTACATCAACTGCACACACGGCTCCGTTTTCTGCCCTCTGTCGAAATGTGTGGAGGGTGTTTGCCATGATTTGAGGTCGAAAATCTTTTTTAAAAGTTATGTAAATTGAATTTCAGAGACAAATACGAGGTCGGCGACGTCGTTCATCTACAGGCCACCCGGCAAGAAGCCAAGAACGACTGCGAGTTTTTGGCTGTAAAGGTGGGATTTCGAGTTTTTCATGGTAGAATCCGGTTCGATAAGAACTTTTCTAACTTTAAAAACCATAATACAGGTTGTATTAAATTTTTATAACGCTAAAAACGTTTCAAATTACCTTGTAAAGTAGCGATATAGCTAAAAAATTAATTTTTTTAGGTCCGCCCCTCGAAAAACACGGAGGCATATCAGAGGAATATGGATGATTATACCGATCAAGAAGTGATGATCACGAAGTACGAGTACCAAAAGCTACTCTTTACGTTTTACTGTTTTTAGGGTCACCGAAACGTTGGCCTACGGCCGAAGCGAGATTTTTGGCGCTGTTTTCATCCCCGGATCCGCTTTTCCGGCCACGCAAACCGGCCGTCTGGCCGAACACATTTGTCCTGGGGATAAGGTACGTTTCTGAGTGTTTTTGAGACTGCCTGAACACTTTTTTATGTAATTTTTGGTCTGATTAATCGTCCTCTCTTGTTCCCAGGAACTTTCCGATCGATGCCAAACATTAATTTCCCACAGGTGGTGGTCGACATTCGAGCACAAAGCGAGCGAAACGGATGCAGCTGGCTGGCCACGAAGGCTATTTCTGCCAAAGCGCTGGCGAAAGAAGAGGAAAAAGCGGCGGAACGAGGCGATTTGGTGTATGAATTGGAGGATGGGCGGATACAGGGCACCGGCTCGGTCATTGATGTTGAACAGGTGGGAAATAGAAAAAAAAGCAGGATTTCACACAACGTTAACATAATTTTACCTCAAAAACTGCGCAGTTTTCATAAGAAATCTGTATTTCAGTACAGCGCCATCGTGTGGTGCCAAACGATCGGCCGGGTGAACTGCTCGATCTTGACGTGGTGCGGCGGGGATGGGGGTATTGGTATGTTTTTCTATAAATTGCTCGCCTTAATTGCGCAGAAAAAACTAAACAACAGCCTAAGGAAAACAATAAAACTAACAATGAAAGCTTTCAGACGCCGAGCACCTCACGGAAATCATCGGCCTCGGCTTCAACGTGTCTTTCATCGCCAAAAAGTTGCCGGGAAAGGAATTGGAGGTTAGAAAAAGTTGTAGAAACTGTAGCAAAGTTTCTGAGTATCGAGTTTTCGATCAAAAGCAAGATTTACGAAATGCTAAATTTTAGTTCCGTGCCACGCGCTGGATGTTCGCCGGCCAGGATTTGAACGACGACCGCGACAAGGATATGGCGGATACGTACACGCAAACCGTGCCCACGGTCACGGATTATTGTTTACTGTAAGAAACCGGTTAAAAATTATACTTTAAAGTCTTATAAAGTACAAGATTATGTTCTAGAACCCCTATATTCGTTTTAAAACAAAAAAACCCTCAAAATCCCAGCCCATTTTAGCGATAACTCCGAGCCAATCCTCGAACTGCTCGAAGAGAAGCCTGTTCTCCAACAAATGGTTGGCAACTACGTCGAAGAATTGAAAATTCGCATGCCCTGGCATCCTAAAGCCGAGCAACAAGACGACGAGACGGGATGATCATCTCCTTTCACTTTTCTCAACGTTGTTGTAGCCTGTAGCCTCGTTGTATAGTTTAATTTATTTATCCTTCACTTTCTCTCTATATTCAAGCGGGTTTATTTATTGTCTTTTCAACGTGGCGTGCCTTTTCCACCCTATAAAGTTTCCAATTTCCGGTTTCGAGCTTTTGAATCATTGGTCGTTTTCACCGATATTCGTACTTTTTCATGTTTTCGATTCAAATCTCGGTGCTCTCGACGATTTCAGCTTCATCTTTCCGGTTTTTCAGATAGCGCATGGCCCAGGCGACAACGTTATGCCAACCGTCGACTAGTTTGCAGCTGACTGTTAGCGCAAAGTGAGTTTGTATCTTTATTTCTGAGTTTTTCAAACTACTTTTCGGTTCTATAGATCAATTTTGTAGTAAAACGTTGATAAAGTTGTCAAAATACTTTATTAATAGTTTTTGAGGCTAAAACACACTTTCCAAACATATCTAGCTGGTTGTTTTGTTATTCCTAAGTTTTTGTAGCCCTCTAGAGCTTCATTTTTTTGTGGTAAAACGTTGCTAAAGTTGTTAACGTACTTAAAAGTTGGAAAACGTTTATAAACTCTTTTTGAGACTAGATTAATCGACTGCCTAAATAATATCTCGTTTAGGAACCTCAAGAATCGCGATCTACTCTCCAAAAGCGACCCGCAATGTATTTTCTTCCAACAAGAAGGCAGACTTAGCGGAAGGCCAGAATGGAAAGAAAAGGTATTATACTTTTTCGTATTAAAAAAACTATTTTCTAGGGCCGCACGGAGAAAATCGACAACTGCCTGAGCCCCGAGTTCAACAAGCGCCTCAACATTGACTACTTCTTCGAGGAGCGCCAGTTTTTGCGCTTTGAATTGTCAGTTAACGTTAGCGTTTGGTTATACCCTTTTTAGGTATGACCTCGACAGTAATGTGGCCGATCTCTCGCAACACGACTTCCTTGGTCGTTTCGACTGCGAGCTCGCAGAAATTGTGTCGGCCGTCGATGGCGTGCTAACCGGAAATTTGACGTGAGTTAATTTTTTGTTTTTCTGGATAAAACGCTACTTTTAGTGGCCTTCGCGGAAAATGCGGCACAATCACAATCTCTTCAGAAGAGATGGAAGATGGAGCCAAGGAAATTGTTCAATTTAACTTATCTGGCAGAGTAAGATAGATTTTCCTATCTTTTTTATTCATTTTTAGCACCTCGACAAGAAGGATCTTTTCGGCAAAAGTGACCCGTTTTTAAATATTTATCGGATGCGCGGAGATGGAAGGTATGTTTTTGAAGGGTTAGGCAGATTTTTCGGAGCGGAAATCTCGGAAATTTAATAGTTTTTCAGCCGTCAATTGGCGCATCGTACTGAGGTGATAAAAAAGACGCTGAACCCCGATTGGAAGGTTTTCGACGTGAACAGCAAGCTTCTTTGCGGCGGCGACAGAAATGCGTGAGTTTTTAAGCTCTGGTTTTTTCCTAATTAGTTTTAACGCATTTAATATATATTTTTACATATATCTTTTGTTGGCCTATTTGAGCTCATACAAAACAAGGAAATGAAAATATCCGACAATACGTTAAATTTCATTTTTCAGTCCAATCCTCATCGACTGCTACGACCACGACTTTGACGGCGGGTCAGCAAGGTTTTGCTCGTTTTTACGTGTCGACATCGTGGTGTTCGCCTGGGTGCTAACATCACCGGCTATTGATCATCTACACGCTTCACTAACACGGGCTTTGAATTATTTTTAGCTTTATTGGTTTATGATTCTAAAATTCTGGGATTACTAAGAATTCTCTGTTATTTTTAGTTGTACTGGCTTTACAATTCTGTTATCGCAAAGTTTTGTTAGGATCGCTCAAAAATTATTAGGACTTTTAATTTTTAAAATTTGGTTTTTTGGGGAGTTTTTACGATTCATGCGTAATAGGGCTTTATCACCTATAGATTTTCAGCTTGGTGGTGGTTTTTCATGGAAAAACATTGTATTTTTAAGCCTCTAACTTTTTTAGCGACCCCGCTCCGCCACCAAGGCGGCGCAAGTACCAGCTTGAGCACTGGGATATGACTCGGTTCGTGTTGGAAAGTAATAAGTACTAATTTCCGGGGGTATCTAACGTTTGAGGTATAAAAAGGCGCGGGTTTCTAGCAATTATAAATTTTAATAATGTAAGCTTATAGCAGCTAGATATCCTTAAAAAATAGTTTAATATAATCAATAATAGTTTTTCGGAGCTGAGTTTGGGAGTTTTTAAGAACTTTTTGAGGAAAATAACCATCATCGTATCTTGGGGTCGCTAACATCGAAATTTGTGGGGGTATCTAACATTTCTAAAACGCAAAAATGAAAGATTTTCCAGTAATCTTGATAATTTTTGGGACTCTAGAAGTTCGATAGCTTTTAGAAGCTGGTGTAACGCTTATCTACTAAAAAAGTACCTTTTTCCGAACAAATCCATGTTTCCAGTCACGACTACATCGGAAGCTGTCAGACGACGCTCGAGCGATTGTTAAGCCGTCAGGACAAGGAACTTCCGGTTTCTAATTCTTTTTATATTAAGTATCTTTTATTTTAGTTGATCAGCGAGAAAAAGAGGGCCAAAAAGGGCTCCAAGTACAAGGACTCCGGCGCGCTACTTTTTAACGCTGTCCACATCTACCGCGAGAACTCGTTTCTCGACTTTATTCATGGAGGGTAAGTTTCAGGTCTTTTTTAAAACATTAAAAATTTACAGTACCCAGCTCGATTTCGCCCTCGCTATCGATTTCACCGCTTCCAATGGCCCGGTGCACGACCCGACGTCGTTGCATTATTTGAATCCGTGAGTTTTGGAGGTGTTTTAAATAGGAACTGGTGCGTTAACGGGGGTGCTTTTAAGCACGTTACGAGGGTTCAGATATAAAAAATTGCGTTAATAAAAACCAAAAAATTCTAATTTTTTTCGTCAAAATTGAAAAATAGCTTTCAAATTTTCTAAAAACTGTGCCGGTTTAATTCAATATACTATATTAGACTAATATTTTAGCACTGTTTTGGTTTTAAAGAATTGGAACTCTAAAAAATTTGAATGTGAACACTGCAATGTAAAAAATTGCGAATTTTAGGAAACGTTAGATCGAAAACGAGTAAAATTCAGGGAAAATAGTTGTAGATTTTTCTGAACCTTGTAATAGAGGGGATCCCACGATTACATAAAATAAATCTATCCAGATCGACGTTCAGGGCCATCCCCAACCAATACGAAGTCGCTCTCCGCGCTTGCCTCGACATTTGCCAACACTACAACCACAGCAAACGCTTCGACGCCTTCGGATTTGGAGCGAAAGTCCCGCCAAACGAGCGTGTATCGCCAATCTTTAATTTGGTATTGTAATTCGTAATTTTGTGGAATTACTGATTTTTTTAGAACTTCCAACAGCACCCCTCGGTCGTCGGCGTCAATGGTGTAATGTCAGCTTATCGGCACTCGTTGAATCAGGTAAGAACATTTTAAATATAGATAATTTTTCAATAATTTTAAATTATTTTAGTTAAATCTTTTTTTACTGAAATAAAATTCTTATTGGACAGAATTTATCCTTTTTATTTGGTTTATTCGATTTTTTGTAAAAATGTAGTTTATAATTTTTAGAATAATTATTGTAAATTTTTAGGTTCGCCTCTACGGCCCCACAAACTTCTCGCCGGTCATCGAAGAAGTGGCAAGACATGCGGCCGCGATTCCGAGGGATGGAAGTAGATATCAGGTAATTTTATTTATAATTAATTAAATTAAATTAAAGTACTTGCAATAAAACGCATACATAAATTAATTTAATTTTTCAAGTTTATTTACGAATAGCTTAGTTTTTGTATAAAATATTTGGAATTTGGTTTGATTTTTACTAAGGCATCTAAAATATATGTTTTTACTGAACAAATAACTTGTTAATGAATTTAATTAATTTCCCAGGTGCTCCTCATCATCACTGATGGCGCCATCTCGGACATGGCCAAAACGAAGGCGGCCATCGTTTCGGTAAGTCCACTTTTCCTGGAGTTGAATTTCCGGTTTGTAGGCCAGCTCCCTCCCACTGTCGATCATCATCGTCGGCGTCGGCAACGAGCAGTTCGAGGCGATGGACGAGCTCGACTCGGACAACGTGATGCTCTCACATGCCGGAAGATTTGCCGCTCGGGATATTGTTCAGGTGTGTCTTAATGTTTTGGTTCTTTAGGATTTGGGGGGGGGGGGACCAAATTTTTTCCTGGTTTTCCCGGTTGACCTAGTAATCAAATATAAACTGTTTTCACATCGTTTTTAGTAAGTTTTAACTATATTTAAAAGTAGAAAAACCTTTCAAAAAAAGATAGAAAAATGTTTGAAAAAGTCGAAAATTTAGTCATCTCCCCCCCACCCCCCCCCCCGCTAATCCTAAAGGTTCTATAGGTTTTTCGACCTAAAATTAAATTTTTTAATGAATAAATTTAAATGTGGGTAGTTTTTATGCTCAGGAATAGTTCAAAACCATTTAGAAAAAAATTTAGGCTTGGGCCGAAAAAATTTGGTTTCCCCCTCCCCCGGAAATCGTAAAGAAGCAATGTTTTAAATATGTGAATTTTAACAATTTTTCAAAAAAAACTTGCCGCTTTTTAATGTTTTAAATTATTGAATTTTTGGTTTTAACTTTTTTGCTGAAGCCGTTGTAAGAATACACAAACCACAATTGTTTTAGCTAAATTAATTTAGCTAGCTCGGTAACGGAAAATCCCCTAAAAAACTTGGAAAACTACTTAAAAATCGAAATTTTTGTTGAAAATAGCACGCTTTTTATTTCTAATAAGAAATCCTCTCCCCCCGATAATTCCAAAGTCCCGAATTCGTTCGGCGCTTTGAGATCCATATTTTCCTTTTTTTAGTTCGTCCCGATTCGCAACTTCCTCTCCCCGCACGCCGGCCAAAATCCATTAGAAGCCGATCGAGCAATGGGTCTCCTGGCGAAAGAAGTACTTGCCGAGGTTCCCGGCCAAGTGACCGGCTACATGAAGATGCACAAAATCCAGCCACGGCCCACCGACAACCCGTTCCCAAGGGATGCCCCTGCAGGTAATACATCTTATCTAAACAGAGCTCTAAATTTTTTTCAGAAGAACCAGCTCCGGCCTACCCTGCTATGCCAAATGTTGCGGCTCCTGGAGGCCAGCCCGGAGCTCCATATCCTCCTCCAGGAGCTCCGTCGGGTGGCCAGCACGCTGCCGCTCCATACCCTCAACAAGGCCCGCCACCGCCAAGCTGGGGCCATCAGCAGTCCTTTGATGCTCATGCTACGCAGGCTGCCCCGTATCCGCAGTACCCACAGTACCCACCGCAGTATCCGCAGCAACCTAATAGGTGCCTATTTTTATTTTGTTGGATTTCTCTCTCTCTCTCTCTCTCTCTCTCTCGCTCTTTCTCACTATCTATCTATCTCATTCACCCTTGCTCTCTCCCTCTCTCAACTCTCTTACTCTCCTCTTTCTTCTCCCTCCCACTCTCCGCTCTCTCTACTCTCTCGCCCTCTTCTCTATCCCTCTCTAGCATTTTATTTTGTGGTAGGAATTTAATTAATTCACTTTTTTCAGCTGGCAACCACCGAACTACCCGCCACAACAATCATATCCTGGTGCTCCTCCACCGTCCGGCCATCCTCCCTACTCTACCCAACAGCCTCCGTACACCCCTCCGCCACAATATAGTGAGTCTCCTTACCCCATTCCTCTCCTCTTGCTCCTGCTCCTCAATTCTCTAAACCCTCCACTACCCCCAAGCAACCTCCATCCGCTTACGCTACCTATTCCGATAAGAAGGGCTCTGCCAAGGGGAAGCCGCGAAGCAATAGCTTACCCAGGAGATTCCGTAAAAAGCAAATCTCCCTTACAAACTCCAAAAAACACTCCGAAACGCCGGGCATCCGATTTGATACATGTCCACGGCGGATACCCAGGGCCAGGAAATCATCATATTTTCCCATACCCTGGCTACAGTAATCCGCCTGTAGTTCAGCAGGCTGGCCATCAGATGACGTCAAATCTGGCGCATCAGAATTTGCAACAAAATGCGCCGTCGGGTTACGGTAGAAGAGCTTCACAACCGTATCCCGGTCATCAAGAAGTTCAGAATCAGATGACGCCGAATTTGGCGCATCAAAATTTACATCATCAAAACGTCGCTCCGGATTACGGTAGAAGGGATTTTCAACCCTATTCCACCCAGGACCCTATTCCTGGCTATTGCGCATCCCCGGATCACGGTAGACGCTCTCACTCTCAGGGTTACCATAGAGAAAACTCGATCCCTGATTCCCCGGTTTCTCCTAGCGATTCTAGACGCTCCGGAAAAATTCCGGAATCTGCAAAATCCCCGAATTACGGTAGAAGAAAATCGGGGTCTCTGAGAAGGCAACAACCGTCAATCCCGGAAAATCCGGATTCCGGTGGAGGGCGAATTTCGCAGGATTACGGTATTCCGGGAACGATTCCGGAATCGCCGAGTTCACCTCCTGGCAGTGGTAGACGATCAGCTAGGCGTCAAAATTCGCTACCAGAAAGCCAGGAGTACGGTAGAAAACGCATTTCGCAGGATTACGGTATTCCGGGCACATTCCGGAATCTCCCCGGAAAAACCCCCTACAACTGAAGCCCCTTCCGCCTGGAGTAAGGCTTTCGGAATTACGGGCCCGATCGTGCAGCCGGCGTATAATGAGTCGTATCGTAACGTACAAGACCTCCCTCCGGAACCCCCGAAATCCCCGGGGCGTGTCTCAACAACCGGCGTTTTTCATCTACCCACCGTACACGAGACACGAAGAGGCTCGACTACGAGTGGCGCCTATCCACGCCTGCCCTCTGGACCGTCGTCACCACCACAAAGTCCCCGAGGTTGGCCGGATGACGTTGGCTGGAGTGTCGTCCGGAGTGTTAGCTAGAGAGTTATAGAAAACACGAGTAAAAAACCTGTCCCTGCTGCGTTCCGCTCACCCAACTCCCGTTTTTACGTGATTGTGAATATGGTGTGGATTGGAGCGTAGTCTAGTCTTATACGAACAATCTGCTCTCTCTCTCTCACACCATCACACACACACACACTCTCTCAATCTGCCTCTCTCGCTGTCTCTCTCACTCTGTCTGTCTGTCTGTCCGTCTCTCACTCTCTCGGCCTTTCTCTCGCTATCACTCTCTCGCTCTCGCTCTCTCTCTCTCTCTCTCTCTCTCTCTCTGCTCTCTGCTCTCTCTCACTCGCACTCACCCTCGATCTCTCTGCCTTATCAAGAATATCTCTAGATCATTTCGATATTTTTTTGGTTAAATTACCGTCCTCTAAAATGATAAAAGAAACCTCGGCTCAAAAAATTCGTAAAAACACGCTGCGCCCCAATTCAATAATTTGAACCTAATGGCCGTTTCGTGCATGCCAATAATAAAACGGGATTTTTCTAACTTTCTTTTTTTCAGACGCCTCCGCCCCGCCCGTCGACGCCCTCAACCAGATGCACATCAACCGCTAAACTCGGCCGATTCTTGTCTCCAAACAAAAAGCCGCAAAATTCTCTTTCACTTACTCCCCGCCATTCCTCACTTTTTTGGATTTTTTAAAATTCTATACAATTGTTTAACGTTATTTTGATTCGAGCGGGCTTTGTACTTATCTATATCTTAAAAGATACATATTTATTTGTTGAAAATTCCCCAACCATTGGTGCTTTGTCGTCATAATCGCCATTTCCAACCGGCCATAATAAAGCCTCTCGAATCACGCGTTTTTCGATAAATGTTGATAATTACAGGGAGTGCAACTAGAAGATAGCGTTGGAAATGACTAGGTACAGTAATCGAAAATAAGGAAAATTTGTTCTCTGGTCGGAAACTCGAGGGCTACATGCTGGAAATGATCAAAAATTACTCAACGTTTTTAAAACATCGAAGCCAAATTTCGTTTATTTCCTTTTTGATATTCTGGTGATTTTTTTTCAGCTTTCTTTTTATTAAATTAAAAAGATTTTCATTTTTCAAACTTGCATGAAAACAATTTTGGCAAACAGGCCAAATTCCAAAGATCGGCATGGTTTTTTCAATTGTTGATTTCTGCGTATCCTTTAGTGAGGCAGGAAATTGGCTCTGATTGGTTGAAACGAATTATTACAACTGCCGAGGCCATGTAGCTGTTGCTATACAATTTGAGCCGCTGGCAAAATCACATTTTTTATGCGTGAGCTTCTGCGCTGCTTCCCAGTTCAAAGGCAAGAATTGAGCTCCCCACACGCCGGATCAGAGCTTTAATTTCTACATGTTCAGACGCTGTAAATCCGGGGTCGAATTACTAGGATTAATCAGAATGAGTCAGTCATTCGAGTTTGGGCACTAAAACGATTTCTGATCTGGTTCCCAAAAAGTGCAAAAAGCCTACGACACTCGGGATTCCCAAGCCGTCTCCGATCCAAGTACTAACCGAGCCCAACGTTGCTTAACTGGCAGATCGGACGGGATGCCGTGCTTTCAACGCGGTATGGTCGTAAGCGAGGGGATGACAAGGAGAGGGGATTTTGTGCTGTTGTCTCACCCACGCTCCTGCTTCAAAATGTCCCCGGTTCGCTTCGGCATCCCCCCTATCACAAAATGCCCTTCCCCCTCCCTCCCTCGCCTACGACCATACGTTGAAAGCACGGCATCCCGTCCGATCTGCCAAGTTAACAACGTTGGGCTCGGAATTGATCGGAGACGGCGGAATTCCGAGTGTCGTAGGCTTTTTACCGCTTTTGGAATTAACTTATCCTAATATTTGTGCTAGGCATTTTTTAATTGAGAACTGCTAGTATGTCCAAGGTAAAAAACAGTTTTTATACATTTCGGAGGCGTGAGCTGAACTTTTAGAAAAGTTGGACCCCCGACTGTGTAGTTTCCGGTCAAATACTTAATTTTTCTAACTGGGACATTCTGGTAGCTATAAATAACGGTAACAACTTATTTCCAGTCACGAACCCGTAAAGTATCGCCCGGCGTTCTGTCCGCCCGGCACCCCCATTCCCCGAGACAGGAAATTGCTTTCTAAAGGTCCTACCACGGGAAACCGGGGACCATGAACGACATTTTGTATTCTCGCGCTCTAATCAGCTTCTAATCCTCTTCTTTGGTTTAATGATACGGTAGCTGGGGCGCAATTTGGACGTTCCTGGGGAGTGATGATCAATGGGATACATTGGAAGGGATCTAGCCTATAATAGGGAGAACCTTTTGGTGAACTAGAGTGAGAGAGAGAGAGAGAGAGAGAGAGAGCGAAAGAGCCAGAGAGTTCCCCATTTAATTGCCGATTAAAAGTTGGCCGGCGGTCGCCAATTTTTGATGAAGTCTTAAAATTGGCGTCTCCAATTTGCTCGAGCAATGTTTGTTTCAAAAAGTATCAAAATGTTGAAAGCTTTCACTAAGTTTGCCAACTGAACTATCCACGGAAGACACAGTTCGAATTCTTTTCTCTCTTTCATTCTCTCTATCTCGCTTCGCTCTCTCTCTCTCTCTCTCTCTCTCTCTCTCTTCTCTCTCACTCTCTCTCTCTCTGTCTCTCCCTAGCTCTTAATTTGGACTTGCTGAGTCATCTTAACTTCATCTTAAGAATTCGTCGTCCCATTTTTTTGCCATTTTCGACTCGGTCTAAAAATACACGTACATTGTCCTATAGCCACGAAAATGCCAGTCCGGGAAAACCATTAATTTTGCCATTTCGGCAATCATAACAACGGCATTTGGCTTTTTGGGCTGACGAATAGTGACCAAATTGAGTTTTCGGACGCTTTCTGAATAGTTACCGAATTTTTTTATTAACCGCAAAATCAGAACTTAAAAAAGACATTTGGTTGTCGCTTTTAATTCGATTAAATTGTAATTTTCCGTATTTAACCCCAGTCGTAAAGCGTTTGGCAAAGCTAATAATAGGTTTTTGCGATTTCGTAGTTTTTATTTTATTCTGGTAACTCGCTTCCCCAGACGGCAGCTGTAAATTTGCAATTAGGTCCTAAAAAGTGCTCATTGCCCTTTGAATTTTTTGGTAGGTCGCTGGGCCGACTCGGCTGATTAATATAGGCTAATTCGATCTTGTACAGAAAATCCGAGAATTCCTAAAGATCACGCCCTCTCTCTCTCTCTCTCTCTATCTCTCTCTCTCGCTCTCTGTCGCGCTCTCTCTCTGTCTCTCTCTTGCTCTATCTTTATCTCTCTCCCCCCTCTCTCTCTCTCTCTCGCTACATGTAAAACTCAAATTCCACCCGGGCTTAGAAACATTTTACCGGAAATTCTCCCTATTTCCCGTTCTGTACATACCCAAATATTTCGACGCAAGTTTCATTCCCAGATGATCGTTCTCAGGACAAAACGAGCGTTGTTTTGCGGAGCAAATTGAGTTTTTTTCAGCTAATAAAACATCGTGGGAACGTGGTGCTGAATTGCTGATGTCTTGATTTGGCCATTCGACCATAAGCGCATAAATTTCTACGAACGGAGGTCGACGCGGAGGTGAGGAATAGATCAAGGTTTTGTCAGTCTTGTAAAGCTAAAAATTTGTTTTATAAAATTTATAAAGGTAAGGTATCTTAGACCCCGTAAAAAATATAACTCCAGTTAGTTTTACATTCCTTTTTTTCTTTTAGAAATTGTGCGGGATGGTGGAATCGACGGGTATCTGGGAAATGTTTCTCTGGACGGTAGTTCTCGATATCTACGGGTGGATTTTTCTATATTGTCTCTGGGTACAGCGGAAGGCTTTTCATCCATTTTTCGGGTAAGTACGAACGTTATGACCACTCACGGGAACGTTTTCTGAACGTCGGGTTAGACCAGCAACGGTGTGACAACAACTAGCCTTGCGAATCTTGCGGAAAAAATTTGCTAAAAAACTTTGAAAAAGTCGTTAAAAAAAAGTTTTTTTTTATGAGAAGTTTTCTCGTACATCAAAAATTTTCTAATTCTGTCAAATCATGTGACAGCGCAAAGCCGATTTTCCAGATTAACCTTCGGCGCCATGATGACCTGTTATAGCCTCATATCGCTTATCGCTCTACTTTCATCAGGCTGTGGGTTACTGAATGTAAGTTGGTTCTAGCGCATTATCGGGGGAGGGGGAACAAAGTTTGGGATTAGGCCTGCCCATCCCCCACCCCCCGTAAGTCGAAAGCTCCGACTTGGCAACTCTAGCTGCAAGAAATTATCATTCTTTTTTCAGCAACCCGAACTCGGCATGTGGATCGCCGTTAATCTATGGCCAATATACTATTTCGTACTTCCAATAAATTTGACGTGTGCGGTGGAGCGTCTTTTAGCGACGATATATTATAGATATTATGAAACGATGCGGCCTTGGAGTTTAATAATTATCGGATGGTTATCTGCGGTCGGTTTTTTCACGTCTTTAAGGCTTTCGAGGTCAAAAATCGTATCCTATTCAATTTTAGCCTCTATTTACGTATTTTGTCATCACGACGGAAGGAGGCGAGTTTTTATCGTATCATCTTAGCCAGAATTACCCCTGTAGGGTCCATTAAGTTGTAAACAACTTCAAAAAATTTACATTGAAAATATCTAGTTTTTTCAGATCGCCTCTCCGGGCTTCTCGTCCAGATTTTAATGTATTCCGGCTCGGCTGCTTCACTATTGGTTCGTTTTTGAGATCTCTTCTCTCTCTCTCTCTCACGCTCTCACACACTCTCTCTCGCTCTCGTTGTCCCTCTGTCTCACTCTCTTTATCCCCTCTCTCACTTCACAGTCCCTTTAAAATAGATCCTCGCCGTCGTTATCTTGGTCAATATCCGCTTGTGGCTCCAACATCAAAGGGGAAACGAGGGCCTTGCAGCAAAGTATCAATTAACCGAGAATATAAGAGGTAGGCGAACCAATCTTTAATGCGGCTATGAAGCGTGAAAAGCGGCCCAATGCCCCGGCTAAGTCTCGATGGCTACATGCCAAGCCAAACGACGCGTTGAGACGCATCTTGAAAGCCCTAGAAATGCAGCATTGTAGCGATTCGTCAGATTATCTTGTAGTGGTCTGTCGAGACCTGGCCGTTAGTGGTGGCAGATTTTCTCATCTCCTAGCTCCTTGAACGCTTTCTCATAATGTTTTTAATTCCCATTTCCAGCAGCCCAAATCACGCTCCCCTACGTGTTTGTGGACAACCTGATCACCCTGGTCGATTTGGTAGCCGAGCAGGGCTGGGGGCTGAGTGTACTGTACGATCACCCGTACTGTCTCGACAGCCCGTTCTTCTACTTCTTTGGGTATATCGCATTGTTGGTGGTGAGTTTTGCTTGTCTGACGAGAGAGAGAGAGAGAGAGCGAGCGAGGAGAGTAAAAGTGAGAGTGCGATTGAGAGAGCGAGAGAGAAAGAGATAGAGAGAGAGAGAGCGAGAGAGAGCGAGAGATAGAGATCTGCCGCTGCCCTCGAGGCCCCTATAAACTTGCAATTCCAGATCCGCCACCTCATCCTCTTCGCCCTTCCAACCTTTATTTTCTGCCTGAGCCACACCCTCCGAAAGCCCCTCATCGAGATCAAGCAGAAATTGAAGGGACGCAGCCACAAAATAGCCGAAGCAGAATTCAAGGAGCGGAAAACAGAGTTCAAAAATGTAATGGGAAAGGTGGTCACGCTTTCCGCATCCCAGGATGCGTACTTTGATCAGCTGAAAGATTTGTGGTAGATGTTAATTAAATTTATCTAATTTAATTTATCATGTGCATTAATTAATAAATATTGAATTTCGTATTCCGACTTGTGCTAATTACACGCGAACTCTCGGCTAATTAAAAAGAATCTTAATTAAACAGGATCATAATTAAGAAGAGAGTGACGTTCGCCGGGGTGAAAAGACTGGAAATACAAAGGATTTCGAGTAGAAAATGCATAGAAAATAAGAGAAAAGGAAGTGCTGGCAACGGAATTTTTACTGTCACAGGGCTTCTCTATTTTTTAAACATGATATAGAATATTTTTTTTAAAGAAAGAGCGTTCTCCTGGCTAAAAAAGCATAAGTTTTTCTCGAAAATCTATTTCCTTCCGCGTTTCTTTTTTTTAATTTTCTAACGAGCTACGGTACTTACAGTATCCAATTTTCGGGCCCCGCCGGGTTCAATTTGTCATCTTTGTTAATTTGTAAATAATAAAGTACAATTTGTACATCTAAAAGGATCTTAAAAGATTTTTAAATCCCCGGGGACAGGCGTCGCAGATTCTAGTGGCGATCTTTGCGGCAAAAAACGTGATTTTTAAAAAATCGGACTACGGTATGTATCACATTTTTTAATTCTTGTTTAGGACTAGGCAATCTCAGAAAAAAATATCAGAAGAAAAAGGAAAAACATTTGTTTATTTTTCTTTCTATGATATTTGTTTGTGTTCTAATTTTTGTTTCTAATGTCAAAAGTTGTTTGTTTGTTGTGTTTGTTGAGCTTTTTTAATTTTTGGAACTGCTACCGAAAAATGAAGTTGCAATAAAAGAATTTAATTTTTAATGCTTGCTTTCTCGCTCTCTCGCTTTCCCCGTCGCTCTCTTTGTCAACTATCTCTCCCGCTCTCGCCCGCCCTCTCTGCTCACCCGCTCCGTCTACCTCTCTCCCGCTCTCGATATCTCTTCCTCTCTCGCTCTCTCTCTCTCTCTCTCTCTCTCTCTCTCTCTCCTCTCTCTCTCCTTCTCTTTATCTTTCTTTGATCTCTGCCTAAGAACCATCCAGCTTTCATCATCACCTCTGCAACGAAAGTACGGATAATCGAAGGCAAAAACAACCCTTCCAAACCTCACGAAAAGTACAATTTTTTGCCACTCCTCCAGCTATCCTTAGTGTGACATTTCCCCAGGGTATTTGCGTGTCGCAACGAAATCTCGGTTTTGTCTGCTGTTCCCCCTTATCGCAAATTATTCCAAATTCCAGGCAGACCCGAGTCGGGCTTTGAGGTAGAACATTCTTAATTGGGTCCCACGGGAAGGATGGTCGCATCCCTTTCAAAACCTTGGCCCGAGTCGGAGGGAGATAAATTCCAAGGAACCAGGAGTGTGCTTCGAGGGTTCATTAGTATGAAGGGGACGCTGGTCTGGACCTTGGCACATCGTGATTTCTAGGCGCTATTTTTCTACCGTATTCAGTAATTTCCCGATTTTGCTCGGTTAATGTTATTTTTTGCGTAAGTTGCCTCCCCGCCAAATCAAACTGGTCAGATATCTCTTTATTATTAAAATTTATTATTATTATTAAAAAATAATTTATTAAAAATCGGTATTTTTTTCCTTTTTTTCGGGATCTTTTCTCAAATTCCTCGCTCCTTAAAGAGGCTCCGGACTGCCAAATCAAAGCCCTTTTGGGAGGCCTCTTTGATTTCTGGCAAATTGCCAGCGGGCGCTGCGGGACAAGAACCCTCATTCATTCGATTTTTGCGCGAAGTTGTTTTTGCCCGGTTTCTTTGTGAAAACACTATAATTCACGCATTCTGAGCCCATTTTTAAAATCCTCACTCAATTTTAAATAGTTTTGGTGCTTTAATCATCAAATTTGGCCCAGAAACAGCAGAGAACGTGATTTCGAGGTGACAACAGGCCATTTCAAATTTGCGAGCTTCCCGGGCCCCTGGGTGTACAGAGGCCTCCGACGTACAGGGCTCCGATTTTCGGGCTGTCACTTAATTTTTGGCATTTCGTAGCCCCTTTAAAGGCGTTAGAAAGCGTCTAAATATGTAGACCCTTTGAGCCGCATGAATGCCGACAGCTACGTGGAGCGCCAAAAAAACGCCTCCGAGGTGACTTTGTCACATCTAAAAAATCAAGATGGCGGTTAAGACGAAATTTTGGTAGGCGTTCTACGGCCGTGATTTACCAATAAAAATTCAGGTGCAGAAGCGGGGCGTGCTTTGGCGCGTTCCTTTGTTGGCAAGACCCAGTCGGACCAGAGCCTGTTTTGGAGATTTTTTTAGCGAATTCAATGTTGGTTTTAACGCTGATTTCTCGAGCTTTCAGCGGTTTCGGCGGCTTAGGCTCGTATTTTTTGGGTGATACCCATAATTTTGAACCATCGAAACCAGCAATCTACGCAAAGCCACGCGTCTCCAAACAACTACGCGTGTACTCACTCGAAATTGCGCTTTCGGAATTTACCACAAGCTTGCCCATGTAAGGGGCTGGAGAAAGATGGCCAGGCGTCCGTCGGGGTGACGGACCGACGAGACGCCACTATCGACGTAATCCAGATTCGGAATTCGAAATTTCGATGCAAAGCGCAGTTTGGGCGCAGGCCAAAGCTAAAAACTGTAAGAGGGCTCCCTAGAGTATTTGAGGGCTTTTCGCCGCCGCGGCTGGGTTGGCGCCATGGTATACTGGTTAGCAAGCTGTGCTATGGGGTGAACCATCGCTGGTTCGACTCCCGCCCGCAGCAAAATTCTTTGCTTTTTGGTCAAATGCATCTAATGCATCTTTCGGAGCCCTTTAACGTGTGCTACGTAATTTGTCCATTTGTTATTATTATCGATTCTGAAGATTTTTGTACTTTAGGGAAAGCTATTTTTTTGGTCGATTTCTGGTAATTCAAGTTTACTGGAACACTTGTTAGGCTTTCGCGAAAACCTGTGCGTATCATGAGGCTGCAATTATCTTCCTAAACTGCAAAAAATTGTTGTGTGTCTTGAGACCCCATGACCGGCTACTTTGCTACAATTAAATTTTTTAGTTTTTCCCGGCATCCATGTTGGTGGTCAAATTGGTGGCTTCTTTCTTGATTTTCATTTTGAACTTGATCGCTTTTAAAGGTCTTTTAGTGACCTAGAATCTTTCTCAGCAATTTTTTTAAAGAACCCGGCAAGGCAGAATAGATGGATCAAATCTCTCGAGTGTTTTCGCAAAACGCGGTCAGGAACGCTTCTTGCTGGAAATGTCTGCTCTTTTCGCTTTGGAATCTTTTATTTTTCTCGATAATCTAACAAGGAGTGCTTTTTTGAGTCATCGGCAAAACCTTACGAGACCTAGCTCATTCGATAGAGAATTCGATTCTGAACAAAACCCCGTTGTTCTTTTTTGCAGAATGGCTATCCCTGATTTTATAAAAATTAAGATACCCAGTGACCGTCTCTTACCATGAGTGCCTTTCGAGCCAAAAGGAGACGCTTTTGGGTTCATTTTACAATTTTATAAAATCAGGGATACATCTCAAAAAACAACTTTTTCAGAATCAAAATCTGAGCAGGTTTAATTCTTCCACAATAAAGACTATATCATGGTTCCAGAGTGTTAACTTCGCTTCTTAACTTCTGGCCGATTGCCAATTTTTTAACCCGTTTTTTTTTGTCTGCGGCTGATGGTTTGTACCAACCGCCCCGATCCCTGGCAATCAGCCGGTTTTCGCTGCAAAAATATACCCGGTTATTTTGCATCCTCTTTTTCTACTCGGAGTCTTTCCCGAACTTGTGACTAGTCAGTGTGATATTTTCTCGATTCATGAAGTCTAATGATAACCTTTTGGAATCTAGAACTTACTCAAGCCCGAATTTCATGGCTTT
>JBBGBA010000444.1:0-32388 GCA_038088335.1 Mesorhabditis sp. LJ9110 | reverse complement strand
CGCTTTTGAACAGCCCCTTTATTTATTTATTCAGCTGGGCCGATGAGAGAATTAGGGAGGGGATCGGGTATTTCCCGATAGAGAACTCGAATTGATCCTCGATTTCTCATTCGAAAAGATGTTCGTCATTTTTCCCTGTCGTCCAACCTTTCATTTAAAAAACTTTAAGGTGTAGAATATGTTGATTTAGGTCCTTCGACAGCCAATCCGGCGGCTTTGGACAGGTATTTGAAGGCGTCGCGGTGTTGGGCAGTATCGCCAACCCCTAAATTCGATTATTTTCTGCACAAAAATCTGTTTTCTAGGCTCAGGGCAACGGCTTCGGGCAGCCGGTGAATGGAAACAACGATGCTGGCTTCAACAACAACAACAATAATGTGAGGATTATGACCGCATTAGGCCGTGTTTTGGCTATGACTATTCCTAAACGTAAAGGCAACAAAAATGTGAACCTTCGACAGTTTTTGCTCAATTTTCGACTAAAATTTAGCAATTGCAAATAGTTTTTCCACTTTTGCCTTGACTTAAAAAGCTATGATGTGACTTACGTTACGGTGCTTCCGTTTTTCTTTAACTGTTTTAGCCGTCACCGATCAACCAGAATGGTGGATTCAACGGCGGAATGAATGGCGATGGGTCCCAGGTAGGAGGCTTAAGTGCAAAAAGGACTAAAAATTCTCAGCCACTCCCCATCAACCAAAACAACGGCTTTGGCGATCAGCAGAATCAGGGTGGCTTCAATGGCAACAATAATGGCGGCCTTAACGGAGGCGATTTTAATGGACAAGTCGGAGTTTTTGGGGATTTCGAACTATTATTTTAGAACAACGGCTTCAACAACGGCAGTGAGCAAGGTTTGCATTGAAGGCAGGGGTTTGGCTCTGCACTGGGGGTCGCTTCGTCGTCGCAGCGGGCGACCACGGGCTCCAAGCGACTTTTCAATCCCTTGCTTTTTTGCGCCTTGTTTCGTTTGGGCTTCTCTGTTTTCGGACAAGACTGTTACTCCTTTTAGAAGGGCCAAGAAGTCTGCTCTACCCCCTGCCCCGTTGAGTCCTTACAAATAGTCAATTCTACAGCAACGCACGATATTTGGCGTTTATTCGGACGTAAAACGCAATTTTACCAATTGGAGCGTAATTTTTGGGATCCTTACGGAATTTTAGTCGTTGCCACGGTCCTTTCGCATTATCGGGGAACAAAATTTTTACGTCTAGAACTGCCTAGTAACTTAATAATGTTTTTGGGTTTTTAGAAAATATTTACAACCAGAAGAACTACCGAAATTTTGGTCTAAAAAGCAGATTTTTTTGTGTGTTTAATAAAAATTTGTATAGTTTTGACGTTTAGGAATAGTAAAAAAACAGTTTAGAAACACTTCCTCTAATAATATGTGAAAGATTTGATCGTACGAAAAAAGTTCAGTCCGTTTTCAGTTCGATTTTGCCCCGGAAAATTTCGTTTTTCTCAGAGATTTTCATAGAAACCGTTTTTGGTAGTTTTAGGAAGTCCACTCTGTTTTTTAACTATATTTTTGCTCATTAGTTTGCTAATCTCGATTTGCTGGCCCCTTTATTCACCGCTTCCCCTTGCAATTTCTTTGCCCGTTCACCTTCCCTCGCTTTTCAGCCGATTGGGAGGCCAAATTGGAGCAGCTGAAGTCTCAGCTCGAATCTCTTCGCAACGGCTTCGTCAACTTTTGGAACCAACTGATCCAGCAGCAGTAAAAACACAATCACTACACTGCACACCTGTGGACGATAAATTTGTTACCGCACCGTACGCATCACTCCTTTTGCACACAACGACGTAGCACAGTTCAATATCCCGAAAAACATCGCCAAAATATTGTTTAAGAACATTTTTAGAAAAGCAGCCATCATTGGTGCCAATTGGAGGCGGGGCCGTGCCGATGTGACTGCTTTCAAAAGACCATGCCGATTAATGCAGCGATAAATAAAAAAACCACAATTTAAAGAAAAAGTGCGCTAAAATCAATTACAGAAATAACGTCAAAAACCCGAAAATTTGTTGAAAAATGGCTCAAACAATGCTCCAAAGACTTGGCAGCGATGCTGAGCGGGGGCAGCGCGTGTGCGGGCCAGCCTGTCAGTGCGGCAGCACATAGGCGTTTCTAAAGAGACAGCTCGGTGGGCTTACGCTCTTGCGAGCACCAGCCCCTCCCCTTCCAGGCGAAAATATTAAAAAGGCTTGTAGAAATAGTTTTTGGGCCTTTCCCATATTTTTAGATTTGCATAACACGCTTTGGGGTCGCGTTTATCGGCCGGAAAGCCCCTGAATTAGCATGGAATTCTCGCAATAAAAGGCGCTGCGGGATGTGATGCTCAACTAACTGAATCACTCACACCGGCTATTAACACTACCCTACTAACAATGACTATTGTGGGTTTTTCCGTGAATTCTGTAGTATTTATTCCAGGATATCGAAAAGCACATCTCCGACAAGACCAACGCCTACAACAACATGCACCAGGACCGGCGGGCTGTGGTCGCGGCACAGGCAGAGCTCGAGGCCAAGGTACCGAAAACAACAATAGACGGCTTGATTTACTTTTATGGTCCCCGTCCGAAAAGTGATTTTTCGTGTCGGAATCGATTCAGAATTGTTCGAAAGGTGGTTTACAGTTGAAAAAAAGGGTCGGAAAGATGTTTTTGCTAGGAAATATGCACTTTTTTATGAAAATTTGAGGACCATAAAATGGGGTACGGGGGACTGAAGTTTATGGTCCTCGGGTGAAAACCAATTTTTCTTGTCGGAAAATATCCAGAAATGTTCAAACTATCGTTTGCAGTTTAAAAAAATCGTCGGAAAGACCCTTATTAGCTTCAACAAATGTTTTGTTACAAAAATTCATTCAACCCAATTTTAGCCTAAAAATAAGGCTTCGTGCCACCGGGGCCTAGTCGCTTCGGATGGGTGCGAGCTCAGCTGTTTCGAAATCGGGGCGCCTGAGCAGCGCGCAGCGCCCAGGCGCCCTGATTTTGAAAGAGTGGAGCGGCAGCCCATCCGAAGCGACGGCCCGCCTTGCCTGACAATGCTACGAACCACACCCTGTTCATAAGTCTTAGGGGACCAGAACATCTTTCCGGCACTTTTTTTCGATGTACTATGCATTACCAATATTAATCTATTGAATTGGTGAAAGAAGAAACACTTTTCAGGTGAGGACCATAAACTTCAGTCCCCCGTACCCCCTTTTATGGTCCTCAAATTTTCGTGAAAAAAATTAATTTCTCCCAAAAAAATTTCTTTCCGACCATTTTTTTGAACTACAAACGATATTTTAAACATTTCTGGATAGTTTCCGACAAGAAAAATTGGTTTTCACCCGAGGACCATAAACTTCAGTCCCCCGTACCCCATTTTATGGTCCTCAAATTTTCATAAAAAAGTGCATATTTTCTAGCAAAAACATCTTTCCGACCCTTTTTTTCAACTGTAAACCACATTTCGAACAATTCTGAATCGATTCCGACACGAAAAGTCGGTTTTCGGACGAGGACCAAAATTTTCCCCAACCAAAAAAAAAACTCGAAAATAACAGTTTCTATTGTAATTCTTTCATCGCCGAATTGCACGGTTTCTATTTCCTATTGGTAATTGACCTTGATTCTTCCAAAACTCTGCTCGGATTTCACTAAAAAAGCCAAAACCTGGGAGAAATACTTCAGTCCGTCGTTGCAAAAATGAGTCTGAACAGTTTTTCGATGTCCTGTGCTCAAAAGATGCGCAATATTGCTTAGAATTTTCAACCGATTTTGTTTTCCAGTATTTGGATTAAGCTTTCGCGATATATCGCAAAAATTCGGGGTGGTTTTCTGTTGGGGAAAACATGTTACGCCGTCCGGGGACAGGAGAGTGTGCATAGGCGCGCCTCGTAGCAACTTTCCAATCTGTGCCTTTTGGTTAGCGCAAAAAAAACCCAGCCAGCCGGCTTTCCCTCAACTCGGTTCCTAAAAATTTCTATAACTTATAAACTGTACGAGAGTATTTACAGGAGTCCTTGTTGGTGCTGGTCGAGGACCGCGTTCGCCGCCTCGCCGTGGCCGAGCAGCAGCTGGCGCTCCAGACGTGGCGGGCCGCCTACGCGAACGCCTACATCGCCGGGCACCCGTTTGAAGAGCCTCCCTGCGCCGAATTTAGCGTATGTTTATTTTTTGTAAATTTGAGACGTTACCTGTGGTAGTTGTTTTCGAAAATTTAGAAAATAGCGATCGGTTAAAAATAATGCCCCGCCCCCGATAATGCAGATTTTTAGGATCAGCACGACCTGGGAGACGGGCTGCCGGCGTTGATCAACGGCTTCGACAAAGCGAAGTTCAACACGTACCTCGAGATGGACATCCTGGAACTCGAGAAGGTATTCTATTAGTGCACAGAAACAAGCTTTTATAGGTTGCGAAGGACCTGCAAGGGATCGTCATCCCGGCCGCACAAAAAGCTGTGCTCGCCGCGACGGCGAAGCGGACGGAGAGCGAGAAGCTGTACAACCTAATTGTGGGTACCCGGGTTTGCATTTTTCTAATCTAATATAAATAGATGAGATATAAACTTTCATAAAAAGCTATTAAAAACGATGAAATCACGATTTTCGACCAAAATTCGAAATTTTTGAACAATTTCTCAACAGTTTGCCAACGGCTTTTTACATTTAGAAGAGACGACTTTTCAGGCGATTCGCACCAGAGCGATCGGCGTGACTGCGGCCGCGACGACGAGTGCGTTGCGGGCAAAATGTGCGAGTGAAGCGTCTTTCACCCCGGTCAAGGGCGTGGACATCCTCACCAAGAAGGAGGTACGCAAAGAAAAAAGAATTTTCGAGCTAATATTTTAAAAATTGTGGTTTCTGTGCTAGTACCTATTCTTTTGAATATAATTAGCTAAAGTGTTGCTATACTTCTTTTACTATGTTTAGACCTAAACTTTACAAAGTCTTATTGAAAAAATCACAAAATATCGATTTTTCGGCCAAAATGGCCTGGTTTCACCAAACATTCGGATTTTTGAACAATTTTTGAAAGTTTTTTTTCTAGTTAAAATAGTTTTATTTTACTAAAAACATTATTAAAATACTTCCTATTAAGTTACTAGGCATTTATAGATTAATATAATAAATTCTCCCCGCACTACGAAAGAACCCAAAAAACGTCCACGGACACTAAAAACTTGTTTACTATAAGACCATAAAAGATATCTATAGGAAGACTAGAAGATATATATCTTTTTCAGTCAGTCTAGGATGAGCCATCGGACGGGTCGGCCGCCATCACTGACAGCAAGAAGATCGAGAAGAAAGAGCAAGAAGAAGGTGAGCGACAGCCACAGCCACGCACGCTGCCCCGAACCCACCTTAATTGCATTTGCTGTGCGTTTGATTTCGTGAAATGTTGTGATTGAATAAATATTTATCAAAAACCACAGCGACCCTGCTCCTAACAAAGCATCCGATAGAGGGCCGGTCAAAAAAGAGCCACGTTTCCACTGAAATATCTCCCTGGGGAAACGAATCGATCATCCTTACCATGTCAGAATACTTAAAAGCCGTTTGCTGCAGGACCGAAATATTGGCACAGTTTTTTTCCGACCCTGTTTTTTTGATGCCATCGGATAGAGCATAATCGAATTAGTGGGGCCATATAGTTTTGAAAGTTTAAAAAGTTGATTTTTGGGGTTTAAAGGGCCGTTAAAGTTGCCGACATAGAAAATCTATCTCGAAAATTACTGGACAAAATTTGCTGAAAACTTGTGACAATACCTAATTTGGGATGGAGATCATTTCTCTAATACATTTCAAAACCTGAAAATGGCCGGAACATAGGAATCTCGCGTACTAAAAACAGTTTTTTAAAATTTTCTATTTAATGGGAAATCGGCGGCATCCTGAAAGTAGCATAGAAAGATGCGCCAATTTTTTTTACATCGTATGATGTGTCTTTTAAGATGCCGCCGTTTTCCCATCACCCGTAAAAACGGCATTTTCTTAATGATAAAAGGAAAAATTTCCAGATTTTCAAACGGGGAGTCACCCGCTTGCCTCTAGAAGCGCAGCCAAGTCAATTGCAAAAAAGAGCAAAAAGAAATTCGATTTCTACAGGGTGGGGCAAAAAAAAGTGCCGTAGTTTGTCCCCAATTATCTCGAGAAGGAAAGATATTTCACCGTGCGTTACCATGCCAGAATGCTTAAATATGTCAGGAATAGGGAAATAACTCAACTTGATTTTTCGATTTTTGAGTACGCAACTGTACTATTGACGCTGGTTACGACCGAAAATTGTGCGTTCTGGAATGGGTGGTGGAAAAATTCTGATTTTTGGCTTAAAAATAGTATAAATTTGTAGAAAGGTAATGCCCAAATCTTAGAATTTATCGAGGTCAATTTCATTTTTAAAAAGCAAAACAATTTTCGCAATTTTGCGTTATTTTTGTTCTTTGAGTCATAACTGGCTTATAACTCGCTGCCTATGGCTGATATTTTGTCAATGACCTATCCAAATATTAATCTCGGATTCCACAGCAAATTCCACCACAATCTATGGTATTTTTGTATTGCTTGCTAAAACGTGCCCCAGTGGGGTACTGTAGGTTTCGTTTTTCCCGCTTTTCTCGGCTCCCCTAGATTCGATCCGGCTCAAATTTTCTGGGTTGTTAGGCAATAAGTAGGGGCACCTTACTGCCAAATACGAGAGCGTACTATCCACAAACTTTCATGAAAATGACTAAAAACTGATTTTGTAATTCTGCCACAGAACCTTGTAAATTTTTTGGTCAGTTGTGCCAAAAACCGCTACTATTAGTTTTACGAAAAGATCGAAGCGATTCCATGGCAAAAACACCACGAAACTCGCTAATTTCGGTTTTCTACAGTAACCCACGTGGAGCGCGTTTTAGCATGCCATCACAAAATTCCATAAAGTGACGATTTTTCTGTTCGAGGGCCTTCTAGAGTTGATTGTAAGATAACCTGTTAAAAATGACTGATTTTGGGTGGTAAATAACAAAGTTACGAGGCCAAGTGCAAAATAGGCCAGAGAGCCGATTTTTGGTCCGAGTAGCCGGGGTCAATTTTCGAATTATTAAAAATAAAAAAACCACCTAAGTCTTTTGGATACGATTATAGCTTTGATGTTATTATTTACGCCTGTCAAATTCCGGAGCAATCTGATTCAAACGTATGGTGACTTTCAGCTCAAATTCGAAGATCACCCTATTCCAAAATCGAAGTTTAAAATTCTTTAAAAAAATCTCGACGGAAAATTGTCTTAGTCTTTGCATAGTTTTATTCAACTGATAGCACAGACTTATTGCTCAAAATATCCCTACGACTCCACCTTCCAAAATTTTTTGACGCAACCTCCAATTCGGTTTATTTCGGGTTTTGATGAATTTTCTTGGCGCCAACCGCTGGTTAAAAAAATTCATGAATAAGGCTTTAGGCTGCGCTATTCACCAGGTATCAGATAAAAATAAAACAATAATTTTCACAGCGCCACTAAATTTTATAAAATGGTGACAAGATTCGGAAAAAAGCGCGAACCAACCGTTTTGGAAGCCCTAAAAGACGCCCTTCCAAAGAGGTACGGTAGATAGAAATTTTGTAAATGATAGATAAACCCCAGTACTACATAGCTAAGCAAAGAAAACAGCTGAGTCCCCTTTGGCAATTTAGAAATATTTTTCCAAAGTTCGATTTCGAGACCTCGAAAAATCCATGACCAGGGGGTCGATGAAAAACTCGAAAATTCATCGATCTCAAAATTTTTTTTAAGATTTTTATGCGATTGTAACGGGCTCGTAGATATTCCACAACAACTGATTTTGAGGTTTTCGCCATAGATTTTTTTTAATAATAAAAATTTACGAAATTTCTCCATACAAAATTTCATTCCTCTCTAACTTTTCAACCAGACCCTCAAAATTCTTAAATTTTTAGGTACATATCTGCTGCTTATATTAACTTACGTAATAAAAATTAGATGCCAGCCACCACAGGAAATTTAGAAAAAGGCAAAGTAAGATTTCCCCGAGCGCACAGTTTTCGGGTGTCATTTGTATTGATACGTCGCCAAAAATCGAAAAAATCAAGTTGAGTTATTTCCCTATTCCTGACATATTTAAGCATTCTGGCATGGTAACGCACGGTGAAATATCTTTCCTTCTCGAGATAATTGGGGACAAACTACGGCACTTTTTTTTGCCCCACCCTGTAGAAGGGGGCTGGGTTTGAACTCGGGTCGTTCGCCTGGGAGGCGGGGGGCGCCCTCTAGCCTCTGTCCCCCAGAGCCCCCCAGGCGGACCATCGCGGGTTCGATTCCCCTCCGTACTCAACTTCGCGTAGATGAGGAATTTAATTTTGCTCTTTTTTGATAATGGGTGGCATTGATCTCTAGATGCTTTCCGCAATCCTTTATATTTCTCATTCGCAGCCCCCGATCTTTAAAGGCCACTTTTGTTGATTCCAGAGATCACGACTTTTCTAGATGATGGGAAAACGGCGGCATCCTAAAAGACACATCATACGATGTAAAAAAAATTGGCGCATCTTTCTATGCTACTTTCAGGATGCCGCCGATTTCCCATTAAATAGAAAATCTTAAAAAACTGTTTTTAGTACGCGAGATTCCTATGTTCCGGCCATTTTCAGGTTTTGAAATGTATTAGAGAAATGATCTCCATCCCAAATTAGTTATTGTCACAAGTTTTCAGCAAATTTTGTCCAGTAATTTTCGAGATAGATTTTCTATGTCGGCAACTTTAACGGCCCCAAAAATCAACTTTTTAAACTTTCAAAACTATGCCACCCTACTAATTCGGCCACGCTCTTTCAGATGGCATCATAAAAATAGGGTAAAAAAAAACTGTGCCAAGCCATAATGGGAACAGTTCGAGTGACTGGCGGACGGCCTTTTAAGTATGATACACAAAGGGCACGAAGAAATAATACAAGTTGTTTTTTATGATTTTTGACGATTTTTGAACCTTTTTGGAACATTTTTAGACGTTTTCTAAACGTCTAAAAACTTTGAAGACGAAAATAATGGATTTGATGAGTTTAGGGGGCATCTAGTGTAGCAAAATTTAATTCAATCAACGTTTTCGAAACCGATACGCAAAATCTCTTTATCCGATTTTTGTGAGGGTCGAAAGCTTGTCATAAAAATGGTCATAAAAATGTCAGGTTTTTTTGTAACTAAAAGCCGTCATAACGTTTTCTAAATCATCGAACAGCAGTTTTTGAACACGGCCAGGGTCGCCCCCCCCTAAGAGCTCAGTGCCGGAATAAATTTCGATAGAACAATATGGGCAGCCAAACACATTTATTCGGGGGAACCGTTCGAAGAAATTAACACGCACATACACAAACACCGAGTATAAACAACGAGGGGGCAATTGCTGAGCGGATAAATGGGCGGGGGTAAGCTGTAGTTGTCTAATGGAATGCGGACGTGTTGAGGACGCTGGCCATCTCCTGCACAATGTTGTCCTCCATCATTTTCGTCGAGGTCTGGCAACGAACGTTGGCAAATCTGTGCAAAATGTGTGTACCATCTCGAGGCGTTGCTTGGCGTTGAGTTTGCCGTACTTCTTGCGCTCCTTCTCGTCTTTCTCCTTCTTTTTGCGGGACGGGCCCATTTCGATCACGTCCTGAAAAGGGGGTCGTTCTCTCTCTATCTCTCTCGCTCTCTCTCTCTCTCCCCACTCTCTCTCTCGCTCTCTCTCTCTCTCTCTCTCTCGCTCTCTCTCTCCCACCTTTCCAAAATGTCCAGCCATCTTGGTCATCTCCTCGAGAGTGTCGGTATTGGCATTGCATCTCTTCCTATATCCTCCAATCCTCAATCCATCCACCCAGCTATGCCGATCGAGACAAGACAACATCTTCCGCTCCTTCTCCGTCGTACGGTAGTTCACCACCAGATTGTAGTATCTGAACAGGGTTTATTTTTAAAAATGTCGAAAGAGAGAGAGAGAGCGAGAGAGAGAGAGAGAGAGTGAGTGAGCGTGAGAGTGAGACAGATCATGTCACCCACTTCTTCGACTCCCTCTTCCGAGACATGGCGGCCTCCTCGTCGACGTATCCGAGATTCGACGTCGTCTACAAGTCCGTTTAAAGGGATGGTGACAGGGGTGATTTTACCTGTCGCGCCTCACCAGTCGGAGCGAGACTCTTCGGATTCAGATGCATCAGATCGACGAGACGGAACGCCTCCAGAAGCACCTGAACAAAAAAAAAAAGAAAATCGGGATTCCTGCAACAAATAAACTATTACTTTTGAAGGGCATTTTCCTAGTATTTTTCTTTATCTTGTTTTCATAGCTTTCATATTGAAATAATGTTGAAAATTTTTCGGATTTTTAAAATAAACTGTGTAACTTTCGAAACTCAAAAACTTTTAAAAAAACTGGAAAATGCGTGAAAGTGGAGGTTAGAGTGCAGTTTACCCCCACCCCCCGCCAGCCGCAACTTTTCAGCCATACGTCCTATTAATGCGCCGAGTATCTCAAAATGTTCGCCGTGGTCGAATTACTATAATAAAGTTGTTTTCTTGCGGCAAAAATTGCCAAAAATTTTTTTACAAGATTTTGAAAGTTGAAAAGATTAAGCCGCTATGCTTCGATGTACTAGGAGTCTAAAACTAAAATATTTTTATTTTCCGCTGTTTTTTTCGGCTCAAACGTACTGTAGGCTTATTCTCCAGAGCAAGAGCTACATTTTGGTACTATTGACAGCTCTGTACGTCAAAAGATAGCCGAGATACGAAAACTCCTTTAAAATTTTTGATGTAAGAAAACAACTTTTTTATAGTAATTCGACCACGGCGAACATTTTGAGATACTCGGCGCATTAATAGGACGTATGGCTGAAAAGTTAGGGCTGGGGGGGGGTAAACTGCACTTAAGCCAAAGTGGAAACTTCAACCAGGTGCGTACCTTTCCCTTGACGGACTGAATGGGATCGACGACGATGGCGATAGCCCGATGGTGAAGGGCTTCAAATGACTTCTGAGTCTGCTGATCAACATCCGATAGCCAACAACCGAAACCCGGATGAGAGTGGTACCTTAAAGGGCACGTTCAGGGACGTTTTTTGGAAAAAAGCAAAGATTTTTGCCGCGGCCGGGGGTCGAACCCGGCCCCCCCGCTCGGGAGGCGCGGATGGATACCAGTCAGCCATAGCTACAACCTGGCAGGGGGCGAGGGGCGCCCACGCCGCAAAGGAGGAATGGCCTGTCACAGCAGGGAGGCCGTGCGGCGGCCCGGGCCCCCCCCCTGAACGTGCGCTTTAACAGCCATGATGAGCCTCTACTCAGAAGAGCATCTACCATCCCACGACGAGCTCGTCACGTCCAGTCTGCTTCAGCTTTTCCAGCATATGCGCCTGGTAGATCGGGTCCACAGATTCCACGCTCACCGACTAAACGCCAAGGTTTTTGGGACCTTTTTCATTAGCGGAGGTATCACAGCCCGAAAACCAATTTTTTTGAAAAATAAAAAAATATAGACTTTTCGGTCAGAATTTGGAATTTCAGATTCTTTTTAGATATTTTCCCACGTGATAATTCGTTATTTTTGCTAAAAATCTTATTAAACTCTGGTGATTTGTGATGATGGTGAAAAAGTCTCACCCTCACCCCCCCCCGTTAATGCGAAATTACCGATTTTTAGCTTGCCAAAACGATACTCTTCAAAATCTACGAATTTTCGAGGTGCTAACCAAAAACAAAAAGTTTTGCTGCATCCGGGAGTCGAACCCGGGTAGTGCGGGTGGGAGACAACCACACTACCAATTAGCCAAGAGGACATTGGCGTTTGGAGCGATTTTATAGTTCAGGACTTCATGAATCAACTTTTTCTAATCAAAAAACACCCCGATACCGTGCCACTCTGCGGCATGGCGAACACGTCGACGACATTCACCGTGAAGTCGTCGACAAAAGTGCCGAGAAGGAGGCCCATCACCTCCAGAGGGACACCACTCCTGTAAACAAGGAAAGTGCGGAACTACTGTTGAAGAGAAGCGGGTTCTGGACTGTTAGCGGGGGGGGGGGGTATTTTTGGTTTTTACGGGTTCCCAAAATTTTGACCAGGTTGGGTCATTTTTCTTAGATTTTTTTAAAAATATACCTGAAAGAAAAAACAAAAATTCCTTAAAAATACTCTAATATTAATTACCTAGCATGTTTCAACATCTTGAGCAACGGCAACGACGAAATGTTGACCGTCTCGGCCGTGTCGGGATGGTCGAGCTTGTTGACGGCCGGCTGGTGGCTGCTCATCGCCTGCATCCTGAACAAGAAAAAAATCGTTGCTTTCAGGTTTTTGCCTCCGTGGCTAGGTGGTAGTGTGCCAGGCTCCCGCCCACGCCACCCGGGTTCGATCAGCCGGGCGGTAATTTTTTGCTTTTTGCTCAGAAAGTAGAAAAAATGTTTCATCCCAGAAATGTAGTCAAAGAATCACTGCTAGCTTGCCCGAGCCTCAAAAAATCCCGAGATTCCGACCCACATCAACTGACGGAGAAGGGCTTCCATCATTTTTGCGAGTAGATCGAGTCGAGTAGATCGGCTGGTCAAAAACAGGAAAATGACGAGCTTTTAGGCATGGGGAAAATGGTCCGGATTTGAAAAATATGCATCTCGGAAATATGCAAATTTGATATTTGCGAAAATCCATCCGGACGCGATTACAGACCGTCATTTTCTGCAAACCGTGAAAAGATTTGAAACATGCTTTTTTATCAAAATTAAAACAATACACTTTTGAATTTTTTAAAGTCATGGGGGATTCTACTTTATTTGAGCGTTTGGAGCTTTGGCATTATGGGGGGGGGGGCGAGAGCAGCACGAGCCCAGCATGTTAAAAGGCATTTTTGGGTTTAAAGGAAAAGTTTATGAACCCCCCCGATAACGGAAAAGAACCAGATTTCCTCGCTTTCTTTGTTTCTTTATATTAGCAATTTTAAATTTCAAAAATGGTTAGCATACCTATTATTAATTTTATTAAATCTTGAAATTTTTAACAGATGGCACCGGCATCTTATTGCGATTTTTGCTTATTTTTAAAACATTTTATTTGGTTGAAAAAGACCCGCATCGCCACAAAATCAATAGAACCGCCAAAAAAACACACAAAAAACGACGATTTATAAATATTCGGGGACGAGTCGTTGATGGCCATTTAATTGTCGAATTTCATCCCTTTCCCGGGCCACAATATGGAGGGTGACCAGCCAGAAGATGAACAACAACGAGAAACCGATCACACCTGAAAATCGCGCTAAACTCATTAAAAACATTTAACGTTTTAACCAAACGAGTTGAAAATTAAAGTTTCAAGTTTTTGGTGTAATATTTGTTTTAAGGTTTGATCATTAGTACCTAAAAATCGTTTTTTTTCTATATATTTAACAAAAAATTAGTTCGTTTTTCACTTTTAAACTTTTAAAACTTGAAAAGGTAATCTAAAAATTCGCAAAAGTACAATAATCGGAATTTTCGGCGAAAATCGGCCATTTCGCTCTCAATATTTTGACCATTTTCGTGTCTTTTAGCATAATTTTCTTATTTTTACGTTTAAATATGGTGGATTAGAAAAATATGATGCTAGGAAACCCCCACCCCCGATAATGGACAAGCTCCAGCTTACCGTATAAATCAGTCGAATCATTGCCGGCAAACATGTGGTCGAGCAGCGAGATGAGGCACAAAAAGGCGGCGGCGAGGCTGAAAATTTTTACAGTTTGTAGAGATTAAGGTTTAAATCTTATTTATTTATATAAATAAGTTTAAAGCGATTTTTATACCTAAATATTAAGTGTATGGTGGCCGAGACGAGATACGGCATCATCAGCGTCGGTTTCTGATGGCGGACGCCAAAATAGAGGGCCAACGCGATGAGGGAATTCAGGAGGAAGGAGCAGAGGAGACCGCCTGCAAATTGGGAAAATTCAGGTACTTTCCCATTAACGGGGGGGGGGTGGTGGTTGGGTGGAAGCAAATTTTCTTGTTTTAAAAATTTTCACACCCTTTTAAAACGTCGTATTTTCGCAGCTAGAATCCGCAACCTCCCCTCCCCCCGTTAAGCAACCTTTCCCGGGCTTGAATGGGCTTGAAAAGCTTTAAAAGACTCTCAATAGCTTTAAAAAGCAGCTACCACAACTTCGGCCAAAAATCAAAAAAAAATCTCCATGCGAGAGTCGAACCCGGGTCGCGTTGGGCGGGGGTGAGCGTGTTACCATTTAGCTACCGCACTGTTTGACCTCTGTTTGAGGTTCTTGGGCATTATCGGGGTAAACCAATTTTTCTTCAGTATTTAGTTTCCTAATAAAAATAGAGGAAGTGTTTCGAAGCTATTTTTTGCTATTCGTTTTGTGCTAAACTTTAAAATGTTCTCAAAAATACAAAAATACCCGGGTTGAAAAACCGCTTCGCGGCTTTTCAACCCTGGCCCCGTCTAGGACTTCTGAAAATTTGACTTTACATAGAGCTTGCCGAATGCCGCTCACCAAAAAATGAAAAGCGCACGCTCCCTCCATTTTTATAGGCTACGACCACTTCCGGTCAATCCTAATTGCCTCCTAACAAAGATGTTTTTCGATATATTTACAAAAACTTAATTTTAATAGCGAAAACAGCCGATTTTCTTCAATTTATATGTGTGCACTCATCTCGGGACTTACGCACCTAATGACGTATCACACGTACCTTAAAAACGTCCCTAAGGGTGTGGCATATGAAGTTGCATTATAACACACAGACACTATTTTTTTATATATAGTAGGATAGGATAGATTTTCGAGCAAAATCTCTAATTTTAAAAGTTTTCAGATAGTTATCCTACTATATATAAAAAAATAGTGTCTGTGTGTGTGTGTGTATATTTGCATGCAACTTCCGTAAGTATGTACCGCACCTACAGCCTCAAGGGAAGGTTTTTAAGGTACGTATGATACGTCATTAGGTGCGTAAGGATCCCGAGATGAGTGCACACATATAAGATTTAGGAAAATCGGCCGTTTTTGCTATTAAAAATAAGTTTTTGTAAAGATTTCCAAAAACCTCTTTGTTAGGAGGCAATTTGCATGCGCCGGAAGTAGGGAGGGCCTATATAAAGGGACAGAGGAGCTGCTTTTCACTTTTTTCTTGCTAGAATTTAGGGAGAAGCATGCAAATTGAGGACTTCCGCAGGTCCTGGACGGGGCCAGGGTTGAAAAGCCGCCAAGCGGTTTTTCAACCCTGGTTCCAGTTTAAATATAGTTAAATTATGCTAAAAAGGCTGTTAAAACACTTTATTTTGCGTTAAGCATTTAAACCTTTCTAGCCCCACAAGAAAAATGATTCCCCCCCCCCCCGATATTGCTCAAGAACCGGTCTTTTATAGTTTTTCCGCAGTCGATTAATTTTGACCTTTTAGGGCATTTAAATGGATTGGCAAGGCTCACGATTTTCTATGGAAATGGCCCAGGCTGGCGCGTTGCTTATCGCGATAGCGGCAAAATCTATGATATCCAAAGCCGAAAATCCCACCTTTACGGTCCCTTTAATTTCTTATATTCCACCACTTACCTATATACAATAAATTATGAATAGCCGGATGAGCATGAAGATCCCAGACAGCACATGCCAATACTGAGGCCACAATATTGATCGAAAAGAAGAAACCGGCGATGAGGAGAGACTTTTGGTGCCAATACGATGAGGGGCGACCCATATTGGGGCTGGGAAATCTAAATATAGACGTTGTATCTAAACCATAATACCTGGAAAATATGGTAAATTCACAAGTTATAGAAAAAAATTTTACTTAAAATAATGTGTTGCAAAATATTTCTAGGCCCGGGTGAGACGGGCAAAATTAATATATCTTCTTTGTTAGGGCGTCATAAATCGATACTTTATCGAAAAAACAAGAAATGAGCAAGGAAGGCTAGCAGAGGTTCTTTGGGGAGCGTAGCGGGAAACGAGCAGAGATTCCTTGGGAAGTCCGGCAGATATATCCGGTTATACGCGGCCAGCTAGCATAGATTCTTTAAGAAAGAGGGTAATCTGGCAGTTTTTTTGCGAAATGGAAGCAAGGCAGCAGAGATTATTTAGGAAATGGCCTGCTGGCAAAGATTCTTTATGAAATTCTGGTAGCGATGGAAGCTAGGCAAGCTAGCAGAGATTTTTTTGGAAAGTCCAGGCTAGGCAAGCTAGCAAAGATTCTGTAGAAAAGTGAGGCAAACTAGCAAAGATTCTTTGCGGAATTCAAGAATCGTTAATGCCCTAGCGGCTCTAGCGCCATTCGCGATTCTAGAAGCAATTCGTGTGCCTCGTCGTTTTCCACGCAAAACGGCCTCCAATTAGAGCATGTCCAGCGAGAGAGTGGAGGCAGAGAGAGAGCGAGAGAGCGAGAGAGAGAGAGAGAGAGAGAGAGAGAGAGAGAGAAAGCTAGTGCTCCTCATTGTCCTCAGCCATCCCGTGAATTCCTCAACACAATGCTCCAGCCCCGAGGAGAAGAGAACACACCTTTACGGGCTATTGATTCATGACAGCGGTTTTTTTTGCGGGTTTAGGGTGTAAATTAACGTCTTTAGTTGTGTTTTGTAGTTCTCTTCACTTCACGGTGCCTTGAAACTCGTATTATATGTTTCAGAAATTTTTAATAACGTTAAATGATCCTGTTTTTAGACTAAAAAGGCTAGCAGTGTTTTTTGTGGAAATCCAGGAGAGGGAGGCTAGCAGAGATTCTTTAGGAAGGGGCATGCTAGCAGAGATCATTTGAAAAACCTTAAAATGGCCTAAAAGCGGAGATATCTATTGGGTGTGAATAGATGTGTATGGGAGTACTTGAGAGAAGTTGAAGGGTGGTTGCTAGCCCCTTTTTCTTCTTCTTCTCTTCAAATGATTTACGAGAGGCTACGCGGCAACGGGACACGCCTTTTTACGGGGCCGGATGCAATGAGTAATATGGGGTACTCACCTGAAAAATATTGGCGTTTTTTGCACAAAAATTCAGCGGTTATAAAGAATTGCGGTCGCTAATTTAACGTTATAGAAATATAAAATGATTTTGAAGAATCAAAAATAAAATGCATGTTGCGCTGGAAATATCACCGCAAAATCTAGGAAAGTACCTAATTAAAGATAGAAGAATTAAATTAAAAAATCGAATCAAATCAGGGTGTAAACCCATTTAGGCGTTTACGCGAATTGGGTCTTAAGCGAAATGGGTTTAGACGAAATCAAGGGATTTCGAAGAATTCAAAAACCGTTTTTCGTGCGTGGCATTTCCCACCTGCATGCCAAAAAGCAGCCAAAAATTCGACCGGACGGCCGAGAAACCGTCAATACAGAAAAGAAACACACAAGATGATAGGATTTATTGCGATATTTTTAAGTACAGGGTGTATCAAAAAAAAGTTCCGAAGTTTGTCCCCAATTATCTCGAGAAGGAAAGATATTTCACCGTGCGTTACCATGCCAGAATGCTTAAATATGCCGGGTATGAAGATTTAACACAACTTGATTTTTTCGATTTTTGGCGACGTATCAATACAAATGACACCCGAAAACTGTGCGTTCCGGCAAAACTTCGTTTGCATTTTTGTGAATTGCTGGTGGTCGAGCTTTCAGTTTTTACAGTGTGGATACATAAGAACTGCCCCTACGCACATCCGAAATTTTGGAATTTTCGAAGGTCTGGTTGGCAAGTTATAGCGTGCTCAAATTTAGTATGGAGAAATTTCGTAAATATCGAATATTAAAAAACTTATGGCGGAAACCTCAAAATAAGCTGTTTTAGCATGTCTATGGGCTCGATACAATCCCACAAAAATATCAAAGAATTTTCTCAGATCCGCGAATTTTTGAGTTTTTCGACGACCCCCTGGTCATGGATTTTTTTTGGGGTGACGAAACTGAACTTTGGAAAAATATTTCTAAAATTGCAGATAGAATTTCGGTGTTTTCTTTGCTGGGTTGTGTAGTACTGGGGTCCATCTATCATGTACACAATTTCTAGCTACCGTACTGCTTTGGAAGGTTGCCTTTTAGCGCCTCCAAAACAGTTGGTTCGTGCTATTTCGCAGACCTTCGTGCCAGTCTATAAAATTCAGTTGCGCGGCTAGAATTATTGTCATAATTTTATTTAATACTACTTAATAGGCGCATTCTAAAATTATATTTACAAATTTATTGGGCCATCCGATCTTTCAAAATAAATCCATGAATTGTCGAAATATACCCGACTTTGAGGCAACTTAAAAAAATTCTCGAGGGTTTAGTAGCCCCGATTTTTCTGGCATAGACGTAGCTTGGGTAATCAACTAAAACGTATGCAAATACAAAGCCTTTTCATGGCAAACGAATCTAGAAGAGCGCCCCAAAGTCGACTTTTCAAAAACGTTATTTTCGGGTTTTAAATCAAAATGAACCATTAACTTCAGCCAGATCGTTCCAGAATTTTGCTCTCATAAACAGTTCGATGCGTGCTTTAATTGTATCCACCAAACCCCGGTGCCTTTTTCATTTTGAAAAATTCGATTTTCGAGCCAGGGCGTCGGGTACAAAATCGGGGTCCGAGGGGGGTTTTCCTCTTTCCTTCATAACTTTGTCATTTGCCACAGAAATCAAGTAATTTTTTGTAGGTGCTCTTACAATCGCCCAGTGAACAGTCTAGAATAGAAAAATTGACATTTTATGGCATTTTGTATTGGCATGCTAAAACGCGCTCCAGGTGGGTTACGGTAGAAAACAGAAAATCGTCGTTTTCGTTCTTTTCACCACAGAAACGTTTCGATCTTTCGGGAAAACAAATAATAGTAGTTTTTAGTCAGATGTATCAAAATATTTAGACAATTCCGTGGCTAAATGCAAAAATAAGTTTTTTGCATATTTTGGGAAGGTGTATGGCTAGAACTTTGCGATATTTAGCCCATAGGTGACCCTTACTGGTGTTTACCAATGATAAAATTTTGAGGGAAATCGCAGCTTACAATAAAAGAAAACGCGAAAACGAAAGCTACAGTATCCCTCTGGGGCACGTTTTAGCAAGCAATATTAAAATACCATAGAATCAGGTAAAATTTGGTATTGTGCTAAAGATTATCATTCGGAGACACCATTTGCAAAAGATCAGCCATGGGCAGCGTATTTGAAGCGAGTTGTGAATTAAAAAGTAAAAACAAGCAAAATAGGGAAATTTGTTTTGCCTGTAAAAAGAAGTAAACCTTCAAAAATTCTAAGACTTTGCTATTATTTTTCTACAAATATCAAGTATTTTTGGACCAAAAATCAGAATTTTCCCACCTCCCGTTCAAGAACGCACAATTTTCGGTCGTAACCAGCGTCAATAGTACAGTTGTGTACTCAAAAATCGAAAAAATCAAGTTGTGTTAAATCTTCATACCCAGCATATTTAAGCATTCTGGCATGGTAACGCACGGTGAAATATCTTTCCTTCTCGAGATAATTGGGGACAAACTTCGGAACTTTTTTTTGATACACCCTGTACGCTTCGCGACTTTTCAACCCTGGCCCTGTTTTGGACCGATGAAAGTTTACACTTTGCATAATTCGGTCCGACCCATGCTAGAAAAAAAATGAAAAATGCGTTCTCTGCTCCTTTATATAGGCTACCGCAACTTCCGGTATATGCTAATTGATTCCTAACAAAGAGGGTCTCCGATTTTTCAACAAAAACTAAAATTTAATGTCGAAAATAAGCCATTGTGATAAATTTGATATGCGTGCAGTCATCTCCAGCCCATTACGCATCTAATGACGTATCAAACATGCCCCAACTACTCTCCTTCTTGAGATACAACTGGAACACGGTGACGGAAGTTGCCTGCGTAGGATTTTTCATTTTTTTTCTAGCATGGGTCGGACCGAATTATGCAAAGTGTAAACTTTCATCGGTCCAAATGCTTATGCAAAATTATGCAAAAGTCAGGTCGAGAGCTACAAAATGACATATTGCATGTCCAGAATGGAGCTATCTACGAATTTAGCCCACCTTCCAAAATCTCGGCGACAGAACTTTCCGTCCAACCTGATAATTATAGTAACAAAGTAAAAATAACACTGTTAAGGCCATCTTTTTTCCAGATTTCCCGTTCGAGGACCTTCACAGCGTTGCCCCATTTGTCCCCCAAGAAGAACTGCAGCCAATCTCCGATTCTGTGGCCACAGATTTCCAGACATTATTTCCCGATCTACCCGATTGGACATCACAAAATACAGCTATCGAATCGGCTGGCAGGCCCGGATCCGCACAACCACCTTTAATAGGTATGTAAATTAATACAAAAAAATCGTCTTCAACTGTTATTAATGCCAAAACATTGGTTTTTTTCAATTAGGGGGCGATTTTTTCCTAGAAATACAGAAATACCTAGTAGTGTAATAGGAAGCATTTTAAAAGTGTTTTTAATGAAATTTAGCGATCATTGAAGCAGAAAACTTTCCAGATAACTTTGATAGTTTTTAATTCCGCCGAAACAAAAATCGATGTTTTTGTATTTTTTATTAAAATTTGTGAAATGAAAATGTAAAGGAATAGCAAAACGTTGAGAAGCACTTCCTCTTGAATTGTTTGAAGTGAGAATGCCCCCCCCCGATAATGCGAAAGCTCCAGAAACTCATAAAACTGTAATAAAAGAGATAAAGTTGATGGTTGGAGAAGTTAGGTTAACTGACTAGTGACATGATATTGCCCCGTAACTTTTTTTTGACCTCTGAAGAATTGTTAAAACAGATTTTTGCAGAAGATGTCGCGGCAAATTTAAAACCAACGCAGAAACGCCTCTTTCTAAATTTGAATTTCATACTCGGTCAGCTGGCTTAAATCATGAATTTATATTGAATGCTATTACGGGCGAGTTTATAATTACAGCGCAAAAAAGTGATAACAGAAAATATCAAAAAAATAAAAAATTCGACAGATGATGTTTTTGTCTTTTTAAACTTTTCTGAAACATTTTATTTGCAAAAGTATTTTCCGATGGAATATTGAGGGTAGTTGATTGATTAATGCTTATAAAATCTTCCTTAAAATCTATTTGACATTTCTTAGGCTCCGCCCCCATCGACGAGCCGCTGCGTGCGAAGCGTAGCGGCGCGTACTACGAGGCCCCGCCCCTTCCCCATTCCACCGAACACCAGCCGACTACCCATCACAACTACTTGCCGCAATCGCAAAATGGTAACCGGGATTGGCTTTTCAAGGAGCTTTTACATTATCGGTGGGGCGGGGTGGTTTAACCAGGAAAAGATGCTCTTTTTTATCTAAAATAAAGCATTAGCAATTTTAATCGTTTTTACTTCAATTTAACTGGCTATTGGAAGTGCAAAACGATCTAAAAACTCTAACACATTGCCAAAACTAAAAATCTGCTCGAAAAATCTGTATTTATTGTCAAAAATCTATATTTTGTATTTCAGCTAACCTTTGTAAACTGAAAGATTTATATAATTTTTTATATCATAATTAATATATTTTTCAGGTTCCCCGTTTATGCAGCCGATGACTCCGCTCTATACTCCGGACGGATGGAACCCAACGAGCGACTACTGTAGGCAGCAAATGCCCTGGGGACATACCGTACCCAACACCCACCGTATTCCCTAAATCCCTAAATTTTTTGCGATTTTGGGACGGAATTAAATTAGCGTGTTTGAGAAAAAAACTACGAATTCATGGTTTTGGGCTCGTGGAACCAATCATGTTTTTTGAAACATCTTTTTCAAAATGTTGGAAAATCCATTTTAATTGTACTTTTTAAAACCTAACTTAAATATCATTAAACGACAATTAGATACTTAATTTATGCAATTCAAAATATAATTTTAATTCGGTCCTAAAATTTGAAAAATCAAATTCCCCGTAGTCCATGTTGTGATTGGCCGTATTTTGCGTTTTCCGGATTTTTACCGTATCCAGCGGATCGCAGCGGAATTTTATGCTTTTTAAAGGAGCGTTAGGTCACTCAAAATTTTAAAAATAGTCGAAAATGAGTTTTCTATTTTTAAATATCTTTTGGCTTCTACGGCCCTTTAAAAAACGCAAATACCGCTCCACACCCCCTAGGCAAAGATTTATGCCTACCGTAGCCCCCCAAGCCATACAACACAGACACAACGATCTCTCGCCCACAACAACGTGCCCCGATTTTTCGGTTTTTTTTGTTTTTGTCATTTTTGAGTTTTTTAGTTAGCCTGTGCGTGTCTTGCCGGTACCGTAGTCTCTCTCTCTCTCTCTTCTCTATCTCTCTCTCTTCCGCAACAATACAAAGTACGGTAGTACGGTAGTAGTTTCCTACGGTAGGCGCTGTGTGCTGCTGTCTGTCTCGCCACGTTGAAGTTTGTAGCCCCATTTTTGCCCCCAAACCCGTGAACATTTTATTTTTCTTGTTCTACAACTTCGCTAAATATTAAAACTACTCCGCTAATTTTTTAATATTTCAAATCTGAAACATTTTACAAAAAATCGAAATTTTAAGGTTAGAAAATAGTTTAATGGTGTGTTTCATCTTATTTTTCTACAATCCATCTGGTGCATTTCTTACCGTTCGCCCCCATATTTTTGGCCCCGTGAATCCACCGAATGCGTGTCTATTTCGAGAAACATACCTTTTTTGTAGTGTCTACAAACATTTTCTGTGTTCATCAACACCTCCCCTCCCCCATCCACCTCCACACCCCAATTCAGATTCTGATTTTTCTTTACGTTTTATTCGGAAATTATTGTTGTGTGCGTGCGATAAAGATTCTACCCGTTGAAAATCTACAGGGTGCGCCACAAAACACTAACTAGGACAGCCTGAATAAGCCCGGACTCTGAATTGGCTCAAAATTTGCACAGAGATAGAATCGAGCACGCTGATAATCAATTCAGTCCAATTTTGCTACTGTTCTTTAAAACTCGAGATATTGACGTTTTCGTGTCGATTTTCGCCTCCGAGAAGCGTTTTGCTTTTTATTTTAAGCAGTCTCTCTGATAGAGAATTTTTTCTGATTCTAATGATATATTTCATTAAGGTAGACTTCGTCTAGACGACGTCTTACAGATCTTTGAAGAAGGCTGTTTTTCACTATTTTCCATACAAAATTCAAAGACATCGTCAATTTTTCCAATTTTCCGAGTTTTGCCAAGATTTTGAGTTAGAGGGCTTATTCGAAAGAGAAAAATGTTTCTGAATACAATGGCGATGTTTATTTTGCAAAATTGGTCGTGATGATCAAAATAATCGAGCTCGAATTTTCACGATTTTAACTAAAGGCGCGCTTTAAAAGTGGCATATCTCGAGTTTTAAAGGGCTGCCGACGGCATGTGTCGATCCCCCATCAACAAATTGGCAAGTAGCCAACAGGGCAGAGAGCGCGCCCAGGGAGAGGTGCAGAGACATTTTCTTTTCCGCGCGTAACCGATTGACTATGCCATCGGCATCCCTTTAAAGATCAGTAGCAAATTTGGACATCGAGGTGATGATGAGCGTGGCCGATTCTATCTGTGGGCAAATTTTCATCCAATTCTGAGTCGGGGCTTATTCGGGCTGCCCTAGTTACTGAAATTTGGGTCAAAATATCTAGCGAACGGCAACGAATCAGGCCATGGTTACCCTGTCAGAATATACGCACGTTGCTTTTAAGATTTTTGGCGCCGAGTGGGTCGTTAAAATGTTTTAAACATTTTTGTAAAAGTTACAAATTTTTGAAAGGAATGAAAGGGAACTTTGTAGGAGTTAGGAAGAGATGAGGGGTATCTAGCTAAAACGCTCGGCGCACGCTATCAAATCAGTGGTCAAGAATATCGATTAGTTAAACCAGCCGTCAATAGGAGCATCCGGAAAATCGGTAGGTGCCGGAGAAGCCGATTTTTGAATTGTACACGAATCAGGATAGCCTAGTTTCAAAGATTGTTTGCACAGAATCAGACTTAGCAAAGATTTATGTGCAATAAAATATACCATATTTCGGGAATTCTCTGAATTGACGTCGATTTGGCACTTTGCCAACAATTTTTTAATTGAAACCTTTCCATTTTTTGTGAAAGGGGCAGTTTGCCAATGATTGCTGATGCCAATTTTTGTCTTTACATTGTTTTTAAAAAGTTTTAACCATATTTAAAGTAGAAAACCTTGAAAAAGTTACAAAAATGTTTGACGTCGAAAATTTGGTCATTTTGCGTCGAAAAATCAATGTTTCGATCTAACCTTAAGTTTTTAACAGCACTTTAAAAAATTCAGGCCAGCGCCGAAAGAAAGTTGGTCCCCCTGCAAATCCTAAAGGAACAATATCACTTGTTGCGGACGTAGCTATGCTTCTTGCTGCTCAGAATTTTTTAGCAGCACCCTCGTGGTGCAAGCCGCAAGGTACGATCCGTCGCCTAATATCAGTTTATTACAAAAAAAAATCAGTTGAAAGACACATCGAAAAGACAAAAAGCAAGTAGGGGACGGGTAAATTAGGGTGATGAGGGCCGTTTTGCTGCTGCGGCTCTCACTCGTGCTCCGCATAGTGCTCTTCCGAGCCGCCGTGTCGCTTCCGGAACCCAAGAGCTGTCCAGATCTCGTAAGAACAGACGTAGCATGGCCCTGGAAAGCTGCACATTCACCGGGAGGAATTTCAGTAACTCGTAGTAGTAGTAGTAGTAGTAGTAGTAGTAAAAACAGTATTTTTCTGCAATAATTCCGTACGGCCCGATAACGAAATATAAACAACTTTTATAGTGTTTTGCACAGTTTTAGAACTGGAAACAACTAAACGTTAGAAAAATAGTGCAACTTTTTGACTTTTTCTCCAAAATGTGTGAAAAATGACCAAAAAGTCCAAAACTTCGGTTTTTCAAAAATTTTCGAATAATGTTTATAACTTTCTAGCGGATTGAAAAATACACTATTCATTATAAACAGGTATGCATAGGCAAAAAAATAACAATTCGCTTGCCCCCAGCACACATGAAAAATTTCAAAAAATGTTAGCAAAATGCTTCAAAAGTGGAAATGTTTGCAATTTACGGCCCGAAAAAAAATTAATTTGTTCGATCGAGAAATAAATTTTTGAAAATTTGTGGAGTATAAAATGGCCAAGAACGCCAAAAAAACAACAACGTGTGTATACACACGAGCAATTACAGCTTTTGCGTACGTTCGAAAATGCCAAAAACAAAATTGGTGCCCTCGAGACGGTCGGCACTTACTATTGGGAGTGCAGCGGGAAGAGTGGTTCGGGCTGGCCTCGTACTTTGTCAATATTTTTCTGCAAATGGTTGTATAGTTCGCGTAAATTGCTTTTTATTGGGTGTAGCTCGGTTCTGGACTGTTAGCGGGGGAAGGGCGGAACCAAATTATCCCTATGATTCTCTACGGCCCTGTAGCAACATAGGAATCGATTTTATAGCATTTACATATTTGGTTTTTTAGATAGAAAAATAAGATAAAAATTTACGCAAATTTCAACTTTGTCGTCATAAATGTATGAAAAATGCCCAAAAAAGTCAAAATTTTCGAGTTTGAAAAAGAATTTTTGTAACCTTCTAGCAAAAAAAACTACTAAAAACACTATAAAAATTAATTATATATTATCAACAGGTATATGTGGAAATCGCACTCCCCCCCCCCCCTAAAGATCCCCCTCCGCTAACAGACCAGAACCAAAAATCCCGCAGGCCGCAGACGTGCCCGTGTCTGACTATTTACGTATCTATCGAAAGCTCTCGGCAAGGCCGGTCCAGCAAGGGTTTTCGGTTCTCAACATTTTGAAATTTTTTCTGTTGCTAATATTTTTGCGAAACGGACGGACGTTCTGATGTTTATCTGACCAGGGGGTTTTACACATTTCACAATCTCAGGATGTTTACGCCTCTCCTGGCAGCTTGACGGCCAGCCTGTTGAAATCCCGTTTTCGAAAACACCTCTTGGATAGTGCTTAAACCGGCTAAATTGAGTTTTTCACCAAAAAAACCGGATAGTTTTCGTTCGGCAAATGTCGAAAGTTGAGCAAAAAAATCATAAATTTCGAAACTCGGAGTTACATACTGGACTCGCCTTTCCGAGAGCTTTCGATAGATACCCATCTAGTAAAAATCGGATAGGTCTGCGGTTGGTGTATTTTTGGTGTAGAGAGAGGGGGGAGAGAGAGAGAGTGAGTGAGAGAGACAGAGAGAGAGGGAGAGAGTGAGAGAGAGGAAGAGAGAGTGCGTGAGAGAGTGAGAGAGTGAGAGAGTGAGTGAGAGAGAGAGGGAGAGTGAGAGAGAGAGTGAGTGGCGAGATACCTACCCAAAGCATTTGACATGACTTGAACAAGCGGGCTCCACAAATCGCAATGACACATCTTGCTCCCCTTTCTCTGGTGGGCAGATCGTGCATCGCCCCGGCTGAATGGCAAACTTTGCTAAGAGAGAGAGTCGAGTTTTAGCCAAACAATTTTCAATTGTTTGGCTAATTGCCAGGAATCAACGGGGTGGGGAACCAGGGAACCACCACCTTGACAGCTTACCTCATATTCACGGCGACGTCCCAGCTTTTTGAGGGAGACGACAGGATGAGCCGGTTGCTGCAAAGAGTGTCGTGAGAGAGCGCAAGAGAGCAAAAATACACACCTTGACAGATATACAGAAAGACAGAGGGAGGGAGAGAGATATGTAGAGGGAGAGAGAGAAAGCCAGATCGAGAGAGAGAGAGAGAGAGAGAAGACAGACAGACAGAAGAGAGAGAGAGCGAGAGCAGAAAGCCAGAGCGAGAGCGAGAGAGAGAGGGAGAGAGAGAGACAGAGAGACAGAGAGAGAGAGCGAGAAAGCCAAAGCAGAGAGAGAGAGATAGCGAGAGCGAGAAAGTGAGAGCGAGGGAGAGAGAGAGCGAGAGAGACAGAGCGAGAGAGAGAGCGAGGGAGAGAGAGAGAGAGAGAGAGAGAGAGAGAGAGAGAGAGAGGAGAGAGACAGAGAGACAGAGAGAGAGAGAGCGAGAAAGCCAGAGCGAGAGAGAGAGAGAGAGAGATAGCGAGAGCGAGAAAGTGAGAGAGAAAGTGAGAGCGGGGAGAGAGAGCGAGAGAGAGAGCGAGGGAGAGAGAGAGCGAGAGAGATGTCTTCGGGCCATGGTCTTTTAAAGGGACCAGGAAGCCCCACAGGCAGACCGCCTACGAAACACTCCAATCAACGAGAATCTCGCCGCCCTTCGCGTGGTCACATTGCAAGGCCAGAAGCCAAAAAATCCCCGGGCTTCCGGGCCCCTCCAAAATCCATTTATTCAAAGAAATGCGAAGCTAGTGAAGTAAAGAAGTTGTTAGTCAGAAGTAGGTAAACAGAGATGTTAAAGATGTTGTCAATGATAAAGCGAGCACAAGACTGGAAGGGCAAGGGACATCATTCTGTTCCGTCTCTGGGAGTTCTCCCATAAAAAAAGATTCAATACCAAACTCTCAAAAAACCGTGAACAATAGCCAGGAAGGCGGTTGGTACATTAGCGTATGGTTCGGCGAAAGCCCCAGAGACGGACAGATAGGGTGGGCAAGTGAGGAAGAGAGAGACAGGACGAAAATCGGGAAAAGACGGTGCTTGTTCGGTAAGTTGTGTGTTGCGGGTTGGGGATGTTGCTTCTCGAGACCTCACACCTCATCAGTTTCTGGCGCATCCTGCTCCGGCTCCTGCTCTTGCCGGTCAATGTGCGCCTTCATCTCGTCGCTGCCAGTCCCAGCACCAGTATCCAATCGGCCGTCCGCCGTGACGCCCAGAATCGGGGGGTATGTCTGCAAAGAGTAAATGTAAATGGGCCGTCAATGGTTCTGCTAAGCTAAGCCCCGGCCAGGCCTGACCTAAGCCGGGGCTAAACCTGCTAAGCCTAAGCTAAGCACAAGCTAAACACAAGCTAAACCTAAGTTAGGTCTAAGATAAGCCCGGGGTTAAACCTAAGCCAGGCTTAAGCTAAGACCATGCTAAGCGCACCTAAGCCGAATCGTAGCTTGTAAAAGTTTGGCGCCTTGAAACCGTAAAAACAGCTCAGAAATATTAAAAAATGAGACGCTACGAAACACTGCTAGTGTACCTGTACGGCTTACCTCCATGTTAAGTGGGAGGTTGATGTTCGGCTGCGACAATTCGCCCAATACTTGCTTCTTGTCAGATTCTAGCGATTCCACAGCGGTCTTGATGGCCCTCCACGCCGTGGTTTTGTCGTTGGCCTAGAATAAAATCACATTGTTTTTCGCTGGGACGGGTTTACTCTACCCCTACTAAACAAATGGAGAGGCCTAAGTCCCGGCCCAAATCTCCTTTTTTTAATATTAACAATTTCAAAATTAACTTAAGGCTTAAGAGGTTCAGGCTTTTTTGCCCCATGCAATTTTATATATATATTTATATATCAAATTGCGTTGTAATTAAAACTAGAAGTACATTTTCTATACTCTAACTCTATACTATAAAAATAACCATCAATAATGGTTACAACCTTTATGATTATGAATATTTTATCCCATACCTCTTTTAGAAAGTCGGTGTACAGCTCGTCCAGTTCGGTCTTCAGTGAGTCAATGTTCGCGATCAGGGCGGGTCTATCAATGTTCTCCCAAACGTTCAACTTCTATAAACCACAAATACAATACCATCCAATAATGGTGTGTTTTACCTTAGTATCTTTTTAACCCCATTCAATAGAAAAACCTAATCCCCAATGATCTCTGCTAGCCTGTCCCCCCTTGCCCTCTCATCCTCAATGATCTCTGCTAGCCTGTCCCCCCTTGCCCTCTCATCCTCAATGATCTCTGCTAGCCTGTCCCCCTTGCCCTCTCATCCTCAATGATCTCTGCTAGCCTGTCCCCCTTGCCCTCTCATCCTCAATGATCTCTGCTAGCCTGTCCCCCTTGCCCTCTCATCCTCAATGATCTCTGCTAGCCTGTCCCCCTTGCCCTCTCATCCTCAATGATCTCTGCTAGCCTGTCCCCTTGCCCTCTCATCCTCAATGATCTCTGCTAGCCTGTCCCCCTTGCCCTCTCATCCTCAATGATCTCTGCTAGCCTGTCCCCCCCTTGCCCTCTCATCTTCAATGATCTCTGCTAGCCTGTCCCCCCTTGCCCTCTCATCCTCAATGATCTCTGCTAGCCTGTCCCCCCTTGCCCTCTCATCCTCAATGATCTCTGCTAGCCGCCCAACCGCCAATTCCGCTCAGATTTCACCTCATGAAGAGCGTTCATCGGGATGCCGTCGAAATCCTGGGCGGCTTGGTAGGCGAGGGTGATGCTGAGAAGCTGATCGTCATTGAGCGCTTGTTGGAAATCCTTGTTCGGGGTCGGCTCGCGGATCTGAAAACATTCGTGTGGATGGGAGCAGGCGGGGGGGAGGGGTCCAGAAATGCTTAATAACTATATCGGAAGCCTTTTCAGATCGCTTTTTCAAAATGTGATGATATCGCGAGTGGCAATGCAACCGAAACATTCGAAAATTTTCGTTAGGCATAATCTTGCTAGACAATCGGCACGTTTGGTCGAAAAATCGTTACATTTTGTATGTTAGAGCTAGAGTTGAGTTTTCAGTTTCAAAGTTTGCCCCTTAGGGCTAGTAAAAAACAGCTTAGATACCGTCATCACAGGTGGCCGGCATGGAGTTCCGGGCCGCCCGGCGTCCAGGTCGCCGAGGTGCGCTTGGATCCACGTGGTGCGAATCAGGTGTTGTTTCGACAGATAAGCGTGGGCGAGGCGGCTCTCAACTGACATCCAAACGAGAGTCTGAAAAGCATGTTTAAAACCCGAAGGCGGGTACGGGGTGGGGGCACCACCGTCCATTAGAGAGAGAGAGAGAGAGAGAGAGAGAGAGAGAGGAGAGAGAGAGAGGAGTAGAGAGGGAAGAGAGAGAGAAAGGGGGAGAAAGGCCGATAGAGCTAGAGAACCCTACTTTAGTCGAGAGTTGCTCTTCCTGGTGTGCGAGTCGGCGCCGCACCCGATCGTACTTGGCCCATGAAGTCTGATGCTTTTCCTGTAGCGATGTCACGTCAATGGGTTTCTGGCGAGGCTGCAAAAATACGTTGTCTTTTGAAAACGAGGGAATGTGGAAGGGAGCAGCAGAGAGGGTCCCTAGCCAAAAGTGAGTCAACAAAAGCCGCAGGAGCCAAGCGTCTAATTTAACGTATTGCCAACCAAATTATCAATTTGAATACAGTCACACTCTACGAAAAAAAGAGGAAGGCAGACACACAGACAAACAGAGAGACCCACGGGCATATCAGTAATTAGTCCAATATCGTGTGAGGCGAGTGAGGTGGGAGAATCGCGTTTAGCGAGAAATCAGATGTGAAGATCGGCTTCCCATGCGACGCATTCTTTATACCTGAACTCGGCTAAATCACGGAAAACTACCGGCGATGCTATAGCGATGCAAATCAGAACGCAAATCAATCAGAACGCAATGTAAATCAGACTTTTGCGCACCTGCCGTAACTTCTTGCGCACTAGAAAGACTTCTTGCGCACGTAGAAAGACTTTTGCGCACGTAGAAAGACTTTGGCACGAGAGATCTACTTGCGCACGTAAAGACTTGCGCAATAAAACTTTGCGCATAGAAGATTTGCGCACGTAGAAAGACTTTTGCGCACGTGAAAGACTTCTTGCGCACTAGAAAGACTTCTTGGCACGTAGAAAGACTTCTTGCACGTAGAAAACTTGCGCACGTGAAAGACTTTGCGCACGTAAAGATTAGAGAAACTTCTTGCGCACTGAAAACTCTTGCGCATGTGAAGACTTCTTGCGCACGTAGAAAGACTTCTTGCGCACATAGAAAGACTTCTTGCGCACGTAGAAAGACTTCTTGCGCACGTAGAAAGACTTCTTGCGCACGTAGAAAGACTCTTGCGCACTAGAAAGACTTCTGCGCACGAGACTTCTTGCGCACGTAGAAAGACTTCTTGCGATGAAGCTTCGCACGTAGAAAGACTTCTGCGCACTAAAAGACTTCCCGTAGAAAGACTTCTTGCGCACGTAGAAAGACTCTTGCGCAAAAACTCGCGCAAGCCGTGAAGACCTGGACAATCTAGACTGCGCATAAAGTTGCCCGTGAAAGCGCGCACGGAAAGTTTGCCAGTAAAATTCGATTGCTTTGCGCACGTGGACTTTGCGCATAGAAAGACTCTTGCGCACTAGAGCTTTGCGCACGTGAACTTGGCAGTGAAACTCTGGACGAAGACTCATTGTTTCGCACAAAGACTTTGCGCCACGTAGAAGTTTGCGACTAGAAATTTGCGCACTAGAAGACTTCTTGCGCACTAGAAAGCTCTTGCGCACGAAAGACTTCTTGCGCCTAGAACTTTTGCGCACTTTTACTTTGACTGGTTGTTGAGAAAGTCATTGCTGCTATGACACCTACCAAAGTTCTAGAATTATTCAAGAATTGTCCCACGCAAATAATTTTTCTGATGCAACTGAAAGGAAACATCAAACTGCGTGCCTCATTTTGTGAACGAAAAGGTTTGGGGTATTCACTCTCATGGTCATAATGCTTTTGAATTACTTTCATTAATACGAACATTCAAAGATTTTAAAAGTTGAATCGAATTGCTACTTTTTCGATGAAAGTGCGGCTTTGAAACCTACGTCGTGAACCACGCTGGTGCGATTTTGGGAAAATTTACAAATCTTATTCCGGTTTCTCTACTCGCAATATTGGGTTCTATAGGAGTGCATGGCAAAACAAAAGGGCCCAAATTTCGTGCCGAGCCTTATCGCAATTTTCCGGTCTTCAGGCGAACCCTTCAGGGTTTCGGGGGTCGCAGTTCACCGCATTTTCGTACGTGCGAAAACCTGCGAAAAGTCTTACGCCAAAGTCTTTCAGTGCGCAAAAAGTCTTTTACGTGCGCAAGAAAGTGCGAAAAGTGTGCGCAAAAGTCTTTCTACGTGCGCAAAAGTCTTAGTGCGCAAAAGTCTTCTACGGCGCAAGAATCTTTCTAGTGCGCAAGAAGTCTTTTACGTGCAAGAAGTCTTCACGTGCGCAAGAAGTCTTTCTACGTGCGCAAAAGTCTTCTAGTGCGCAAGAGTCAGGGTGCGCAAGTCTTTCTACGTGCGCAAAGTCTTTCTATGTGCGCAAGAAGTCTTTCTACGTGCGCAAGAAGTCTTTCTACGTGCGCAAGAAGTCTTTCTACGTGCGCAAGAAGTCTTTCTATGTGCGCAAGAAGTCTTTCTACGTGCGGTCTTTCTAGTGCGAGAAGTTTTCTATGCGCAGAAGTCTTTCTACGTGCGCAAAAGTTCTAGTGCGCAAGAAGTCTTACGTGCGCAAAGTCTTCTAGTGCGCAAAGAAGTCTTTCTACGCGCAAGTCTTCTACGTGCGCAAAGTCTTTCACGTGCAAGAGTCTTTAGTGCGCAAGAAGTCTTTCACGTGCGCAAGAAGTTTTCACGTGCGCAGAGTCTTTACGTGCGCAA
>JBBGBA010000381.1:0-81402 GCA_038088335.1 Mesorhabditis sp. LJ9110 | reverse complement strand
TTTCTAGGCTTTTACTCGACAAAGTAACTTTTGTTTGTAAATAAAAAAAAATTTTTTAAAAAACCCCAAACAAAGAAATTTCTGGGTTTATGTTATATTTTCACTTCAAATATAGTTATTTTTTACAAGCACTATTGGGTATTTAATATTACGTTACTAGGAATTTGTGAGTTATGGCTACCCCCATTGCCTCAAAAATCTTTTTTTTTGCCCCCTTTTTTGCCGAGCGGTTGGGGGAAGACGCTGACATGTTATTCCCATCCACTCATACAGCCGGTTTTTCAAGATTTTTTTTCCCGAGAAACGCGCACCAAGAGCCGGGAAATCGAAGAACCTGAGGCCCCAACTGAATACCGATAAACCGGAAGGCTCAATGAATACGGATAAAAATTTTCCCCGACCATAACAGCCCCCCAAAACAGCGACATTGAATATAGATGAAGCCCCCACGGGAGCTGTCTATATAAAACGGCTGGCCCAAAGACCCTTTACCTCTACGCCTGGGCCCAAACCCCTGCCAGGGCCCCTAACAAGCCTAATCCTAACCCAAAAAACCTAAGATAAGCCAACCCAAGCCGACCCTAATCTCAGCCTAAGCCTAAATTTTTGAGCCAAAGCCAACCAAAAACCCTGAGCATAAGGCTAAGCCTAAGCGAAATCTAAGCCTGAGCCTCAGCTTAAGCCTAAGACTAAGCCGCTTAATCTAAGAAACGGGGCCCGAAAACCCCAAAACCCGCCGAATACGCCGGTTTGGGATGTTTCGGACCATTGGGAGCGGAGAAAGCGGTCTTCGCAGAGAACTCTGGCCACAATGACGTTCGCGATTCGTCAGTCTGGAAAAAATTGCATATGCGAATAAGGCAAAATCAACTCACTTTCAGGCGAAAGTTGTGGGCACTTGTTGCGGCTTTTTCTTTGAAGCGATCTTGCAGTACTGGCAAGATTCCACTCAAAAAGACGAGCGCGGCGGAAAAATCGTGAGCATTCTGTACCCGCAATACAAAATCCACACCACTAAAACCGGAAACGAAAACAAATCGATGACTGAGCCGTGCACAGCTGCAAGTCAAAGGGCTGTAACACCGTGCCAAGTTGTCCAGCTCACATCCGTGATGCGGCGGATGCGTCCAACTTGCACAAAATAGTCCGGGTACTGAATCTGCGGCAGAAACAGCGGAAAGGCGGCCACGATGTCCAGTCCCACACCGGCTCCGCGAATCGATCCTGAGCCCAAACTCGAGTCTCACTATGCCGAGATCACTGCGGATCAAAGTGCGCGAGCAACCAGCTGCAGCGGTGGAAGCTCTTCGGTCTTTTTCACCCATATACACTTGGATTCGTGTAACCTCCAGCAACATGATCATGTGATCCACATCGATCCATGTGTTTGCTTTGATCACCGGTCTCTGCGGTGATAATGGCTACCTTCTTGCGGGTATCTTGGGTGCTTTTTCGCCAATTCTGCTTTCTTCATCTTCGCCTCTACTTCTTCAAAGAAGGGCTTTTCGATGGCTGTTCATGCCTGGTTCACGGGCAAAACCAGAGCATGTCGACGTCAGAAATGGCTGGGATGCCAATCGACGGTTAAACTCTTGGCACAAAACTCTGGGCAGTTTGGCCAGGCCACCGAGCACGTTCTGGGTTGAACAGCTGGGCCAGCTTTCGCTTCAGCACATGGGGATGCTTCTGCTAGGGCTTGAGAGGTGGGGAAAGCACGGTTCGGCCCCCAGTTGGGTTTCGCTGCCTATGGGAGGGCCAGCTACCAACGCTTTCACAAAGGCTACAACGCCAAGAAGAGCACGAGGAGGGTTGTGCCAAGAAGTGGGAGCTCCTAACTCCGCAAACAACTCGCTGCGCCTTACAAGACGCTAGGAGAAAACCCAAAAAACGTGTTAGAAGACTAGAATGTGATTAGAAAGACAATAATTTAGTGAGAAAAGTTATTCGAATAATCTAGCGACAGAAATTAAGGAGAGTAGAATTTAGAGGAGAACGATGTTAAAGGAGTTACGAGGGCGAATAAACAGGGGACCTAGGGGACGGGGAGTGGGGGAAACCGGCAGCAGGGATCCGTGAGCCCAAAAATCCGCGACTCACTGGGAAGGGCTCCTCGCTTTGGCGGCCTGCCTTGGGCGACCGTGGCGTCGGCGAGGTATCGCAGTGTACTCGTGCGAAAGGGGCTCGAGGGAAGGGGAGCAGGGGGCTCAACCCAACTCCACTCTAAACTCGAAATTGCTACGGTTGGTGGAATAACATATTTGTGTTGGTGGTGAAAGTTGGTGGAAATTTGGTGGAAAAAAATATTTTTCCACAAAATTGCAGAATAAACTTTCAAGGTTTTTTTGTCGACCGTATCTGGGAAGAAGCTGGCTTGTTATTTCACCACCATCCATCCACTCATACAGTCGGTATTTCGCAAGATGTTTGTCGGCCGGAGAAACGCGCGATCCAAGAGCCCGCCGGAAATCGAATGAACCCGGCGCCCCCCAACTGAATACCGATCAACCGGAAGGCTCAACTGAATACGGATCAACCGGGAAATTTTCCCACCATAACAGCCCTCAAACAGCGACACTGAATATAGTAAGCCGCCCACGGGAGCTGTCTATATAAAACGGCTGGTCCAAGACTTTCCTTTACTCCTCTACGCCTCGGCCGAAGCCTAACTGTAAAGTGTTTTTACTCAGGCTGGGGTTTTGGAATGGGACCAAGACTATCTTGTTCAGAATTTTTTGCTGATTCCGAATCCGTTTTCCAAATTTGCTGCGGACTTCGCGTTGAAAAGTCATTTTTGGTCTAAATTAAGCCTAAAAACGGCATAAATTCGGATGCTGGCCCACTATTCCATGTCTGGGTCCAGGTATTGTTGTGCCCCTTATCTACCCTCCTGAAGCCCATTCCCAGTTGGCACCATGGTGCATTGGTAAGCTGTTCGCTTATCAGGCACAGGGCGGCGGTTCGATCCCCGCCCTGCACAATTTCTTTTGCTTTTTGCACAAAAACACATGATTTTTTGCATAAAATCGTGCTTTGACCGCTACAACCATTACCGAGCCAATCTAATGCCTAAGACTAAGCCAAGCCTAAACCTAGGCCTAACCTAAGCCTAAGCCTAAGACTAAGCCGAAGTCTAAGCCGAAGTTTAAACCTAGGCTTAAGCCGGACCCCCCCCCCCCCAAAGGCCCGAACGTCCCAAAACTTTCAATAGTAGTCACATTTTAAATAGTAGAGCTTCTTAAACAGTTTGAAAATTAAATTCAAAATTCGGTCATTTTAGGTCCAAAAAACGAATTTCTACCAAAAATAGAATGTTTGAAATAAAAATTTAGAAGGTTTTTGGGTTTTAGGTTTTTACTTTCTCTATTTATCGAAAAATCTGGAATTCGACCGAAAAACACGTGCTATTTCCGTGGGAACAGGGAGATTTTGGGCTGAAAATTCGATATTTTGTATTTTTGATGAAAATGTAAACTTTTTCATCTCTATTATTACAATAAAGCTTTCTTAGCATAATGTGTTGATGATTATTTTATAGCAAATCCGCTTCAACGACGACAACAACAGCAACAACAACAACATCAACAACATCATCAACATGGCCGACCAGCACCAGGACGTAAGTTCAATTCTTACATTTATATATTAAAACCTTTTTTTAGAACGAGCGCAGGGTTTCGATGCGAGAGCAATTCAGACTGCAAGTAGGCTTTTCAATTTTTTTGGTTCTTTGGCACTAGCGGGGGGACCTCTTTTCGGTTAGCCTTTACTTTGCCCCCAACGGGAAACTCCCAAAAATATTCAAGAATTCCAGCCATTTTTTGTGGTTTTCGCTAAGCCATACGATAGAGCATCAAAGATACGAAAAGTTTTAATTACAGCCCAAATAAATGTAAGATAAAAAAGTTATAGCGAAAAACATTTTGGGACTTGCGGCTGGGGGAGGATAAAGTAAAGTAGTCCGGTTATGCCTAGTGACGTAACAACAATTGTTTTATTCGTGTTTTTGGTGTGTATTCAGTGCCAGAAAATTATCAAAAATTATTGCTCGAAAAAATTATAAATTTAGTCGAAAATCGATATTTTTGCCTTTTTAAGATCAAAAGTTGTAATTTTTAACGTTTAAGAATAGTGGAAACCGTTAGCGCTTTCTGTATTTATGTAGAATAATTGTATCTTTAGAAAAGTCACCCCACCCGTTAATGCGAAAGAACCGGGTCTATATTCAAGGTGTAGTTTTAAACTAAATTGCGTTTTCCAGGCTATCGCAGAGAAGATAAAAGCAACCATGGATTCAAACGTTTGTGTTATTTTTACTTTTTATAAAAAAATAGTGTTGGTATGTTTGTCTGTCTGTTTGTCTGTTTCTCAGTCTCTGTCTGTCTGTCTGTCTTTCTGTCTGTCTCTGTCTGTCTGTCTGTCTGTATTTCTGTCTCTGTATGTCTGTCTGTCTCTCTGTCTGTCTGTATTCCTTCCTTTCTCTGTCTCGATGTCTGTCTGTCTGTCTGTCGATACTAGGTTCACCTTTTCTGAAATTGTTGTTAGTTCTTATTGTTTACTGTCTGTTAGGAAACAATTAGGATTTTCCGGAAGTGGGCGGAAGCGAGCTTTTCCTATTTCCCATAATTTATTTTACGGTGGCTTGGGGCGCTTTTGCAATATCGGGGGGGTTAAGTCCAGAAATGCTTCGTAACCTGGGATTATTTAATAATAATCATAGTAAGCAGCTAAAAACAGTGAAGCAAACCTTCGGAAAAATTTTTGACTACCAACAAAATTTAAAATCTGCAATAAAAAATTAAAATTAAGTAAAAATTGGAAATTTTTGGTCGCAATTTGTATATTTTTGTATTTTTTACAGAAAATAGATTTTTATATAAATAGTGGAATTGTTTCTAAACTGTTTATAGCTATTCCTAAGCATAAAAACTTTACAAAATTTAATTAAACATTTTAATTCTAGGTCGAAAAATCAATTTTTTCGGCCCAAAAACGACCAAATTTTCGACATTTTCAAGCGTTTTTCTAACTTTAAAAAAAGTTTTTCCGATTCAAATAGGCTTAATTTGTGCTAAAAACAATATAAAAAGATTGTTTACTATCCTCGCCAGGGCCGACAGGAAAAAAGTTGGTGTCGAAAAAAGTGAAAACTAGCTTTATCTAAAAAAAGTTATTTTGATTTTTGCCATAGCCATTTATATTACAACCAGCGCCCAAAACCCGCTTCGCGGGCCTTGGGCGCTGGAATTGTGCCTTTGCATGAAAAATTTGACTTTCCGATAGCTCGGGTCCTTCGGACCCCCTTCCCCCACCGACCACACACGCGCGTGCAAATTGCAAGAATGAGAAGATTTGTAATTTTTCAGATTATGCAAATTACCCCCAAAAATTAATAAAACCGCTTTAACTTTGTAAAACTGTATTTTATCGAAATTCTAAAAACGCCACCGGAAAGAGGAGGGTCGATTCCCCCCAGTGACATAAAATCAGCGCATTTTATCCAGGGGAACGCCCTCAAATCGGGCCTCGAAGGTGACATCCACAAACACACACAAAGATACACTCCAAAATTATATAAGGTAGGATATTTTGAGCTGCCGTAAAAACTGTTTGTCTATTTTTGATGCTCTAACGGATGGCACACAAAAAATCCCAAAAATATCGTAAATACCGAAGACTTTGGGACCATTCGGTTGGCGGGGGGGGGGGGGAAGCAAACCGTCGCCGGCCTTTTTTATTCTTAATTCATATCGTGGCAGATCGAAAGGCTCGATCAAGCAGCTCGGGAGCTGCAGCAAGAGCGGCTGGCTGATCAACGTGCTATGGTCAGTTTCGAAGTTGTAGCATGACCCTGCATTTAACCAGGACGAGGCCAGCCAGAAGAACGGATGCGGCGCGGCGGGCTCTTCCCAACACGAGAGTAATTTAATCATCTATTCGATCAATATTCTTTAGAACACTAGAAGCACGCTGGCCCGTCCGTGACCGATTTGTTAAAGGAAATAAAGGGCTTTAAGGGAAATGCTTGTAAGCTCACAGATCACCACACAGAGCACGAAACACGCCGCAACCTAGCAATATAGCTCGTAAAACTAGTTTTCAGGTTTTTTACTACTTGCTTTTGCGTCGACGCTCTGAAAAACCCTGAAAAGTTTAATGCCCATGTAAACAAGACGAACCAAATAAAGCGATAATTTGGACGAAATCTAGAAAACTGAAGAGGAAGTATTTTTAGTTAGAAACGAGAAAAACTATCTAAAAGCTCCAAAAAAAAAGGTAGAAACTTTAGTCGAAGTTGGCCACTTTTGGTTGAAGAATCGATATTTTTTTACGTTTTTCCAATCGAAATCGGTACAGTTTTTGGTTTTTGAACAAGGGAAAAACAGTTTAAAAACATTTCCGTTATCTCCATGCCCAAAATGTTAGAAAAAATTGGTCCCCCCCCCGATAAGGCAAAAGAACCCCAGAAGCATCAAAACAGGTAGATACTTGTACGGACACTGAAAGCAAGAGTTATCCATCTGGTCCTCTTGCCTTTTCGGGTCACCCGAAGCCCCGCCCCCTTTCGGTTCAATTACCCAAGTCTGAGGGTAGATCCAGGGTTACAAGATAAAATGACGACTATAATTGTTTTTATGTGAGTTTTTGATTATCCTAATATAATGCGAACGATTTCCTCTCATCAGCGCTTTATTTATAAATATTCAGAATACATTGGCCTTGCATTAAAAAATTATTGAAAATTTTGTACTTTCTCATCCCTGAAAAGCTTTTATAAAAAGTCTTCTAATAGGCCGATAAAAACAAAAACAAATTTACGCCGTACTAAAAACAAATTTTATAAATATTTGTGTCCATATTGAGGTTGAAAACACGACGAAAACAATCGAAATGAATATAAATACGATGCTCTCACAACAAGCTGGCAGAATCAGCTTCCCTTGCAATCGCCTGTCAGCAGCTTCCCACTCTCCGATGCTTACTTCGATTTTTGGTTCTTTTGCATTATCGGGGGGAACCAATTTGTTTTTCCGAGGATTCGATTTTTCTAATATAAATTAAATATTCGAAGTGTCGCTAAACTGTAAACCCGAAATTTTGATTTTAAAAATAGGCTTTTCCTCCAAAATTGCAACAACAAAGAAATTCCTAGGTTTTTTATTATAGAAGCCTAAGCCAAGCCTAATCTAAGCCTGAGACTAAGCCAAGCTAGCCTAAGCCTAAGCTGAGTCTAAACCTAAGCCAAGCCTAATCTAAGCCTGAGACTAAGCCAAGCTAGCCTAAGCCTAAGCTGAGTCTAAACCTAAGCAAGCCTAATCTAAGCCTGAGACTAAGCCAAGCTAGCCTAAGCCTAAGCTGAGTCTAAACCTAAGCCAAGCCTAATCTAAGCCTGAGACTAAGCCAAGCTAGCCTAAGCCTAAGCTGAGTCTAAACCTAAGCCAAGCCTAATCTAAGCCTGAGACTAAGCCAAGCTAGCCTAAGCCTAAGCTGAGTCTAAACCTAAGCCAAGCCTAATCTAAGCCTAAGCGATGCCCGAGACTAAGCCGAAGAACTCCTAAACTAATGGTTCCCGTGTTGAGGGGAGAGGGGCGATACAGACAGCAGATGATCTCTGTCTGTCTCTGACAGCAGCTTCTCAATTTCTGATTTCAGTTTTTGGTTCTTCTGCATTATCGGGGGAACCACTTTTTTCCGAGAATTCCATTGTTCTAAGTGTTTCTAGGCTCTTTTTTACTCGACCTAAACGTAACATTTCGAATTTTGATTGCGAAATATAAAAAAAACGCAAATTTTTTTACCAAAAGCGCCACAACAAAGAAATTTCTAGGGTTTTATGTTATATTTTCACTTCAAATATAGTTAGATTTACTGAAGCACTATTGAGGTATTTAATATTACGTTACTAGGAATTTGTGAGCTTATAGGCTACAGCTATTGCCTCAAAAATCGTTATTTTTGCCGCCTTTTTTGCCGAGCGGATTGGGAAGACGCTGACATGTTATTCCCATCCACTCATACAGTCGGTATTTCGCAAGATGTTTGTCGGCCGGAGAAACGCGCGATCAAGAGCCCGACGGAATATCGAATGAACCTAGAGCCCCCAACTGAATACCGATCAACCGGAAGGCTCAACTGAATACGGATCAAACGGAATTTCCGACCATAACAGCCCTCCAAACAGCGACACTGAATATAGATGAAGCCGCCCACGGGAGCTGTCTATATAAAACGGCTGGTCCAAGACTTTCCTTTACTCCTCTACGCCTCGGCCGAAGCCTAAGCCATGGCCTAATCTAAGCCTAATCCTAAGCCTAAACCTAAGACTAAGCCAAGCAACCCTAAGCCGATCCTAATCTCAGCCTAAGCCTAAACTTGAGCCGAAGCCTAAGCCAAAGCCTGAGCATAAGTCTAAGCCTAAGCTTGAGCTCAACACCCTTTCATTTTAATTGCCCGAACGTCCTAAAACTTCCAATAGTAGTTACATTTTAAATAGAAAACTTGCGTAAACCGTTAGAAAATGTTTGAGAAATTCAGAATTTTAGATCATTTTAGGTCCAAAAAGTCCGTTTTAGTCAACACAACATCAAAAAGATTTTTCATCTCTATTATTATAATCCCTCTTTCTTAGCATAATTTGTTGATGATTATTTTATAGCAGACGCTTCCACGACGACGACAACAACATCAAAAAGATGGGCGACCGAAACCAGGAGGACGTAAGTTCGATTCTTACATTTATATATTAAAACCTTTCTTTAGAACGAGCTCAGGATGAGGATGCGAGAGGAATTCAGACTGCAAGTAGGCTTTTCAATTTTTCATCATAACAATTTTTTTTGGTTCTTTGCCACTAACGGGGGGCAATCCTTTTCGGTTAGCCTTTACTTGACCCCAACGGGAAACTCCCAAAAATGTTCAAAAATTGCAGCCATTTTTTTCGTGGTGTTCGCTAAGCCATATGATAGAGCAGCAAAGAATGTACGAAAAGTTTTAATGAAAGCCCAAATAAATGTAAGATAAAAAGGTTATAGCGAAAAACATTTTGGTACTTTTATAAACAATTGCCCCCCGCTAATGCAAAAGAACCAGGTTTATACCCAAGGTGTGGCTTTAAACTAATTTGCTTTTTCCAGAAAGAGTACACCGAGTTGAATCAAAGGATCGAGCATCAGGTTTGCCTTATTTTACTTTATATTTAAGAATAATGTTTGTTTGTCTGTCTGTCTGTCTGTCTGTCTGTCTGTCTCTTTGTCTGTCTGTCATTAGATGTAAATGTCCTCCCAGACGGTCACATGTCCATAAGATTTGCGAAAAATTGCCATTTTCGATACTAGGTTCACCTTTTCTGAAATTGTTGTTAGTTCTTATTGTTTGTTGTCTGTTAGGAAACAATTAGGATTTTCCGGAAGTGGGCGGAAGCGAGCTTTTCCTATTTCCCATAATTTATTTTACGGTGGCTTGGGGCGCTTTTGCACTATCGGGGGGGGTAAGTCCAGAAATGCTTCGTAACCTGGGATTATTTAATAATAGTCTTAGTAAACAGCTAAAAACAATGAAGCAAACCTTCGGCAAAATTTTTCAAAACCAAGCAAACTTTAAAATCTGAAATTTTAAAGAAAGTTCAAAATTAAGTAAAAATTGGACACTTTTGGTCGAAATTTGTATATTTTTGTATTTTTACAGGAAAACTGTAATCTTTTTACGGTTAGAAGTAATAAAGAGAGTTTAGAAATGCGTTCTCTTTTTCTATCGAAAATGGAAGATTTGAAAAAGCTTGCCCCCGATAATGCGAAAGAACGGGGCTTTGTGCTGGATGGAATGAAATTGGAGGATTCTAGGTACTAGACTGTTAGCAGGGGGGAAGGGATGTCATTGGGAGAAACTAATTTTTCCCAATAATTCTGTACGGTTTTATACGAAAATATGAACCATTTAACAACACATTTTACACCGTTAACAAAACCGTATCAAAATGTTATGAAATTCAAAATTGGTTGTGTTTTGCCAAAACTACCTTATTTCACATTTTTTTGGGCTGTAATTCAAACTCTTAGCATATTCGCGGGGGGAAACCAAAGTTTTTTCGGCCCAAGCCTAGATTTTCTTATATAAATAGTGGAATTGTTTTAAAATTGTTTATAGCTACTCCTAAGCATAAAAACTTTACAAAATTTAATTAAAAACTTTAATTCTAGGTCAAAAAAATCAACTTTTTCCGGCCCAAAAACGACCAAATTTTCGACATTTTCAAGCGTTTTTCTAACTTTTTAAAAAGTGTTTCCGATTCAAATAGACTTAAATTGTGCTAAAAACAATAGAAAAACAGTTTATAATTGATTACGACATTGACCCCCCCCCGGAAATACACAAGTACCTATATTAGAGTTTTTGGCTGAATTTAAAACCCTGGGGATATTTTTCAATGCTCCATTGAATGCCATATCGAAAATGTCGAAAGAATGCCGAAAATATTGAAAACTAGCTTTATATAAAAAAGTTATCTTTATTTTTGCCATAGCCATTTTATATTACAATATTTTGAGCTGCGCTAAAAACTTTTAGTTTACTTTTTGATGCTCTAACGGATGGCACACAAAAAATCCCAAAAAATATCGCAAATACCGAAGACTTTGGGACCATTCGGTTGGCGGGGGGGGAAGCAAATCGTGGCCGGCCTTTTTTATTCTTAATTCGTATCGTGGCAGATCGCCCGGCTCGATCAAGCAGCTCGGGAGCTGCAGCAAGAGCGGCTGGCTGATCAACGTGCTATGGTCAGTTTCGAAGTTGTAGCATGACCCTGCATTTAACCAGGACGAGGCCAGCCAGAAGAACGGATGCGGCGCGGCGGGCTCTTCCCAACACGAGAGTAATTTAATCATCTATTCGATCAATATTCTTTAGAACACTAGACGCACGCTGGCCCGTCCGTGACCGATTTGTTAAAGGAAATAAAGGGCTTTAAGGGAAATGCTTGTAAGCTCACAGATCACCACACAGAGCACGAAACACGCCGCAACCTAGCAATATAGCTCGTAAAACTAGTTTTCAGGTTTTTTACTACTTGCTTTTGCGTCGACGCTCTGAAAAACCCTGAAAAGTTTAATGCCCATGTAAACAAGACGAACCAAATAAAGCGATAATTTGGACGAAATCTAGAAATTATCTAGAACTAGGTAATAACTTAAGAAGAAGTTCATATTTTTTGTTAGTAGTAGTTAGTTGTTAGTTCTTAGTTAGAAACGAGAAAAACTATCTGTAAGCTTCAAAAAAACTAAGGTAGAAGCTTTCGTCGAAGTTGGCCACTTTTGGTTGAAGAATCGATATTTTTTTACGTTTTTCCAATCGAAATCGGTACAGTTTTTGGTTTTTGAACAAGGGAAAAACAGTTTAAAAACATTTCCGTTATCTCCATGCAAAAAATAAAGACTTAGAAAAAAATTGGTCCCCCCGCTAATGCAGAAGAACCCCGCAGAAGTAGCAAAACAACTAGAGGCTTGTACGGACATTGAAAGCAATAGTCGCTCACCTGGTCCTCTTGCCTTTTGGGGTCACCCGAAGCTCCGCCCCTTTTCGGTTCAATTACCCAAGTTTGAGGGTAGGGCCGGGATGGCACAATAAAATGACGATTATTATTATTGTTTTTACATGATTTTAATTTTGTAATATAATTTTAAAGTTTCCGCGATATCAGCTATTTATTTATAATTTTATTATGATTGCATTACTACTACTACAGCCCGCGACGGCCGAGTTGCCAAACATTTCGTCCTAAAATAAAGGATAACAATCCCAGTTAAACGTTATATATTAAAAAAATACAACATTAAATGAATGTTCCATATAACTATCAGTTCAATTTTTGCTATAACTAATTTAGGTTTGATTATTTAAAGGATGATTTAATTTTTTTTAGAAATCTAGTTGGAATTGCTTTCGTTTTATCGGGCGACCAACTTTCCCTAAATGCTTGGAATGCTTAATGACGCAATAAAAAGTACCATAATAGCCGTATTTATAAAAATTTAACTATTTTTGAAGTGCAAAACCTCCAACAAAAAATTCGCGAAAATTTTTAGGACCCATTTTCCGCTGAAAAATCGACATTTTTTAATATGTGAGTAGAAATCTGTAAAGTATTTAAGCTAGGAATAACAAAAAAATGTTTAAAACATTTCCCCAATTTAAATTTGAAAAAAAACTGCGTCATTTCGGCTCCCAGTTCAAATTTATTGGATTACCAGCCGATTACAGCCGCTTCGCGACTGTAATCGACTGGCCTTCGGGCTACCCTCCATGTTATACACCACCACATTACACCTCTACCTTCATCAATACCCACGCTGGTCGCTTCAGATACCTTCTATGGCCAACCCCTGCTAAAACTTAGCTACTTTACTTGGCTTTAGATACTTCCGCTAGCCGAAATCCCCTCAAAAAAACTACATCGATACCTCCCTGATGGCTTCAGATACCCCCATGGCTGAAATCCCCTTCAAAAACTACCTAAATACCTCCCTGATGGCTTCAGATACGCCCCATGGCTGAAATCCCCTTCCAAAAACTACCTAAATACCTCCCTGATGGCTTCAGATACTCCCCATAGCCGAAATCCCCTTAAAAAAAAAATAACGACCGACCGGATGGAATGAGAGAAAAAAAAGAAATGAAATCCTCCGTGAAAATTTTCATCCACGAAACGCGCGCGACCTGGCTCACTATGTCCAAAATCACCCCAACCTGCGCCCCCACTCCTTTTACTAAGGAAAAAACTTTCAAAGTTAATTTTAATAATTTAAACTAAAAGTTTTTCATAATTTTTTATCAGTTTGGGGTTTCTGACCACGCTCTATCCGAATCCGAAGAGACCTAAGCTCTAGCTCCTTTCCCCTTCGAGTTGAATTCGGCTCCACACAGACACACACAGACGGACGTCTCTACTTTTTTATTATAGTTGATACATTGAGCCACAACGGATCGCTTGCCCTCCGAGGGTCGACCCTTATGTTTTTGGGGTGGGCCAGGTCGGGGGGCGTGTCGGGGGCGCGGACCGAGCATTACTGTTTTCCCGCCTTTTCGCCCATAAATCGTAATATATCTCGGCTACAAAATACATCATTCGATGTAGAATTTCCTGGCGCATCTTTTGAGATTATTCTCAGGAAGCTGACAAACATGTTTCGGGTCGAAAATCCCGAAAAACTTTTTAGTGAATGTAATTTGGTCATATTCTCCTCATATATCAAGAGTACAAACACTCCATTCGATGCAGAATTGTTTGGCGCATCTTTTGAGACCATTTTCCGCACGCTAACACAATTCAGATAGAAATCCTTGAAAAACCCTTTACTGAACGCGATTCAGGCATATTCGGCTCTTTTTCGTGCTTTGTGATGCATTAGATAAGCAAGTAATTCCGTAATTTGAGCCGTTTCTAAGTTTGCGAGGTTATTAAGTGTATGTTTTGCTCGTATTTAACAATCCGTCCATTAATTCCAATTTTTACTAAACCGAAATCCCGGTTTTACGATATTCAAAAAGACAAAAATGACAAGATTGATTGACCGCCAGCCATTGCGTATAAATAGTGTAAATTGCAAAATGAAAGCACTAGAAATGGGGGAGGAAGTCGATATATATAAATAGCAAATATCACAGAACCTGCATAGAGGGGAAGACACGTAACGGGAGGAGAGAGAGGGAGAGATGAGAGGAATAGAAAATCACAGAAATGTTCAAATGAGAAATCCCTAGTCTTCTTTTTGGGAGGAGACCGTACTAACTAACACAACATTTTTCACAACGATCCTTCGATTGCAACATGGTTTTGTAAAGCTTTTTGGGGAGCTAAAAGCTGTAGTTGTACTTCGTAGTCTGCGTGTAGATTTAGAGCTCATCCTTCTCGTCGCCTCCTTCGGAACCTTGTTCACCACCAGCACCTTCACCACCGGCTCCCTAAAAATTGGAGGATGGGTTTTTATAGAAAAAGAGAATAATATTGTAATCTGTAAATCAGGGTACTGGTTTGTTAGCGGGGGTGCGGATTTTTAGAAATTTTCGATTTTTTTTGAAACTTTTCATCGCGATTCGATGGAGCGCGAAAATTATGCAGCCAATTATATCTAATTCAGTTATAGTAAAAAAGACTAAACTTTAACCCCCCCCCCGCTAGCGAACTAGAACCGAAATAAGCGATCTTTCGGATTTTGTGTCAGCGCGATTCGATAGAGCATTAAAAATTACACTACACTTTTTAATTACAGCTGAAAATATTATAATTTATGAAAGTTGGAGTAAAAGATATTGGCTCGAAAGCCCTCCCCGCGTTAACGACCCAGTACCGAAAATCGCCCTTCAAAACTCCCAACCGCTCACCTGGTACAGCTTGGAGACGATCGGCTGCACCTTGCCCTCAAGCTCCTGCTTGTGCTCCTTCAATTCCTCCACAGTAGCCTCCTTATTGGCATCAAGCCAAGAAATGGCCTCATCAACAGCCTCCTCAATCGTCTTCTTGTCATCCTCCTCCAGCTTCCCTCCCAGCTTCTCCTTGTCGTTGATCTGCGTCTTCAGGGAGTAAGCATATGACTCGAGCTCATTTCTCGCTTCAACAAGCTCCTTCACTTTCTTGTCATCCTCCGCAAACTTCTCAGCATCATTGATCATTCTCTCAATATCTTCAGGAGACAATCGATTGGCATCATTGGTAATCGTGATCTTATTCTTGTTGCCAGTTCCCTTATCTTCAGCTCCAACATGAAGAATTCCATTGACATCAATCTCAAAAGTCACTTCAATTTGAGGGACACCACGAGGAGCTGGAGGAATTCCGGTGAGATCGAACTTGCCGAGCTCGTGGTTATCCTTTGTCATTGGTCGTTCTCCTTCAAATACTCGAATGGTAACTGTTGGTTGATTATCAGCAGCAGTGGAGAATACTTGAGATTTCTTTGTTGGAATGACAGTATTGCGGGGGATAAGCTTCGTCATCACTCCTCCAACAGTCTCAATTCCCATTGTCAATGGATTGACATCAAGAAGGACAATATCTCCCGTATTCTCTTCTCCAGAAATAACTCCAGCTTGTACAGCAGCACCATATGCCACAGCTTCATCAGGGTTAATACCACGAGATGGCTCCTTTCCATTGAAGAATTCTTTGATCAACTGTTGAACCTTGGGAATACGAGTCGATCCTCCGACCAACACAATCTCGTGAACTTCCTCCTTCTTCAGGTCGGAATCTTCCAAAACCTTTTGAACCGGCTTGAGGGTGGCGCGGAAGAGGTCCATGTTCAACTCCTCGAACTTGGCGCGGGTCAAAGTCTCAGAGAAATCTTCTCCATCCAGCATTGATTCGACCTCAACCTTGACTTGATGTTGAGTAGAAAGCGCCCTCTTCGCCTTTTCGCATTCACGACGCAGTTTCTGCACGGCACGCGCGTCTTTGCGGATGTCTTTTCCGGTCTTTTTCTTGTACAGCTTGATGAAGTATTCCATAACGCGTTGATCAAAGTCTTCTCCTCCCAAGTGGGTATCTCCGTTTGTGGCGAGCACCTGTAAACAAAGACATTAGATTTTCTAAATTTGGCTAGACGCTTGACCTCCAGAGAGCCAGGTGAAAATTCGATATTATTGTGACTGTAGGTGTTTTTACATTATCCGGGGCGGGGCAACTGTTTCCTAATCAATTTCTAGACGTAAAAAGCTTCCAAAATCGATAAAAATACAAAAATTTCGATTTATTCGAGCCATCAAATTTTCCATAATCTTTAGATACTTTTTGCACTTGAAATACTTGAATTTGCTAAACCGCAATATAAAATTCTAGTATGTCATTAATGCCCCCCGATAATGCAAAAGCACCCTACGGTAAATAACGCTACTTGCTATCATAATGTCGAAATTTCGAAGCTTCAATATGTCGATATTTTTGCAGCGCAATTTGGGTTTTTTAAGGGAAATTTGCGCGTATAAATTTCGAAATTCTCGAATTTCGACGTTATGATTTTCTGGAATTTTGCAAGTATTTTTAAATCATGTAATTTTAAAAAAAATTGTACATTGAAGTCATGCCCACCTCAAAGACTCCGTTGTCAATGGTGAGCATCGACACGTCGAAGGTACCACCTCCAAGATCGAATACGAGAATGTTGCGCTCTCCGTCCTTCTTGTCCAATCCGTAGGCAATAGCGGCAGCCGTCGGCTCATTAATGATACGGACGACGTTCAATCCGGCGATCACTCCGGCATCCTTTGTGGCTTGACGCTGAGCATCGTTGAAATAGGCGGGCACAGTCACGACGGCGTGCTTCACTTCCTTGCCTGAAAAACGTTAATTTAGTTTTGTTTTTCTATCCCGTTCTCCAAAAACTGGGGTTTTACCTCGTAAAATCAGCAATTTAAATGCTATTTTAAAATTTTTTGGTCGGAAAACCGGGTATTAAAATGCTTAATTCATAAAAAAAACCCGGCTAGTTTTCTCGCGGTGTTAAGAGCTTTCGATAGCTACCTAATTCGCCAAAATCCGCCCTTCTCCGGCCCGCTAGAGCGGAATTCTTTTTTCCGACCCCCTATGCTTTAAAATACGCATAGGGGGTCGGACGCTTATCTTATCACTAAACCCTTTCTTTGTTTAGCCAACACCCCCAAAAGACTTCTAAAACCCAAAAGGAATACTCACCCAAGTACGACTCGGCAATCTCCTTCATCTTGACGAGCACCATAGCTGAGATCTCCTCCGGGGTGAACTGCTTGTCCTCCTTGCCAACCTTGACTTGCACGGACGGCTTGTTGCTCTTGTCGAGAACCTTGAACGGCCACAGCTTGATATCATCTTGGACCGTTTTGTCGTTGTAGTCGCGGCCGACAAGACGCTTCACGTCGAAGATCGTGTTCTCCGGGTTGATCGTCAGCTGGTTCTTAGCGGCATCTCCGATAAGTCGTTCTCCAGATTCTCCAGAGAAAGCGACGTATGAGGGTGTGATACGGTTTCCTTGGTCGTTGGCGATGATTTCGACACGTCCATTTTTGAAGACACCCACGCAAGAGTAAGTCGTTCCCAGATCGATACCGATGATCGTACCGTATTTGTCCTGAAATAAGCTCATCAAACTATTTCCTAAAATTTGCAATTACGCACTATTTCAATGGATCGCTCTTCACGTAAGAAAAACTCAAAATATTGTGGTATTTTTTAAAATCAAGTTTTTAGAGCGAATTTCCTCTAAAGATGAAAATGAAAAAGTAGCATTTAAAACCATTTTGTAAATCCACAATTTCGCATTTTTGTTGAAAAGCCATAGTTTGCCGTTTTAAATTCGAAAATCAAGAAAAACTTTTTTTTATCAACTAAATTCGTGCAGAAATAAAAATTGAAAATTTCTAATTCGCTATTTTTTTAAAGCTTGATTTTACTTGTTCAGGTTCGAAAATATTGATGTAGAATTTTAAAAAATGGGAACTGTTTATGAACTACCGTATCCCAAATATATTTAAAAACTTAGAATTCATAAAGCTAGCCTAGATACCTATTTTTATCTTTATAAAAAGCTAGAAAATCGAATTTTTCTTGCTTGAAGAAATTCTATATTTAATCTTTCGAAGTCGACCCACCTTCTTCTCCTCCTCGGCAATTGTGCTGTAGGCAAAGAGGGCGACGAGCCCGAGGGCCAATATCGTCTTCATCTCGTCACTTTAGTGAGACTCGAGTAAGTATCGATTCTGAAAATCAGAAAACGTCAATTGGGATATCCGAATAATTCTCGGAAGGATAAGGGGAAGAAGTATGTGGTGGGTCTGCCGTGGGGCCTATCTGGGGCTTATATATTGGCGGGCGGAGCTAGGAAGAGACGTGCCGGGCGTTGATTGGCTCGCGTGGCCCTTTCAATGCGTTCTATTGGCCCGGGTATGGGCTAGGGGGACGTGTGCTAGTGCCGCGACAAACTACATAGTAACGCTCTGGAAAAGCCTGGAGAAGGGGTGGGGCTTCGAGAGGTTATTCGGTTCTTATGGCTGACGTGGATTTCTGGGGGCAATTTCATTGCGAGGACCACCCACTGATGAAAGCTGTCTGTTTCCGGTTTCGAAATTTCCTGAAAAAAATTTGGTTTTTACACAAATTTAACTAAACCATCGCCAATCTATATTTTTCAAATTTTTAGAAACTTTTTAGCATAAAAAACGAGTACAACTTTTCATTGTTTACCATTTACCAATCCAAACCCAAACGTAATCGTATATCTTTACCCCAACCAAGCAGTATATCTCATGTAAACAATTTATTTGTAAACACACGCAAAAAACACCCGTCTTCTCAATTATCACAAAGCTGCTGTGTGTATCACATCGTAATAATAGCATTAGAATAAGGCAAAATCACATACAACTCACAACAAGGTTAATGTCTGTTAGAAATACTTCTTGAATGACCAGCGTTGGGATTCTCTGTTGTCGACACAATCATCGAAGTAGAGATCGCCACCCGATTCGACACCGCCAACATCCAGACAGAGCCCCGAATCGCGGTGCATTATTGGGCCGTCCTAAAAAAGAATATTTGTATTTGTAATTAAGATAATTAAGTTACCTTTTCATGAGCAAATTCGATGGGACGATCATCCAAACAAAATTGGATCAAAGCCTTTCGCTTCTTGATGCCATGTTCTTTCGGGCCGACTTGTAGACATGTTGCTTCACGTCTGACTTCATCTGCTCGACTGTAGGAAAATGCTTGGGATGATGAGCCGCCGCCTTGACACGAGAACACGCCCAGGATGATCGTCCCCTGAAAACAGTAATTACGCCATGAAATGTCGATTCTTTCGCATTATCGAGGAGGCCCACGTTTTTTGTTTAAGTCTAGAAGAAACATAGCCATTTCATAGGGAGTATTTTAATCGTGTTTTTAGGCGAATATAATCCAATTCTATCTAGCAAACTATCGAAACAAACAAAAAAATTTCAAAATTCGGAATTTTCGCTCAAAACCTGCGATTTGTGATCGAAAAAGGCTTAGGAATAGAAAAATCCGGTTAGAAAGGCTTCCGCTACTTCTGTTTGAAAAATTAGATGGTAAAAAGAGGTGATTCTTCCGACACCCAATAAGGATATGGACTGAAATGCTTTTAACCTTGTTCTCCAGTCTTTGCAACGTATCCAAGCAGAGATCCCCATTTCGGACGTTTCCATAGGCGACGACGTCCTCGTCGGGTACAAATTTCTGCGGGATCACGTTGTCTAGGAACCTAAAAGAGAGATTACTATCAGTATACGCTAATTAAAATACCATTTAAAAGAATGACATTGAAGCCGTTCTCGCAAATCTTTCCTTGACTGGAGATCTCCCACGTCCTGCGTCTAAACGGAATTTTCAATAAAAAACGCAACGCTTTATGCTTACCTGAAGACCCATTCGATGCACATAGAATAGACGTTTGTAGTCATCCATCCACACTTCAGCCAGTCGCTTCGAATTTGTGCCATGGACATCTTTATTTCCTAAAAGAAATACCGTTTTTACGTGAACTCGGGCGAACCATTGCGTCCAGTCATATCGTAAGGATGCCCAGAACGGAAGATATGACCAACATGAGAGCACGGATGAATCTCTATCGAGCCGCCACACATCCACACCTAAATCTGGCTTTTTATATTTGATATCTTTCATACCCGGAATGAAATTTCCAGATTTTCGCCGCCCCACACATCCATTTCCTCATCATACGCTCCGACTTCGAAGAAATATTTGCGATCAACAGCAAATAAGCCGCCGGCCATGGTTGGTGAACTGAAAAGAAAAAGTTTTTAAAAACAGTTGTCTTTACCGAATGATGTCCGTTTCAGGATTTTTTCTTCTTTCCACTTCGCTTTTCGGCAAGGGCCCCATGCTATAATGAAGAGACCACCAGAAAGTTCCAATGCCTAAATCGTGCATTAGTTTCACTTATCAATTAGCAATACCTCCAGCCGAACCGCCCATGTAAGCCATCGTTGTATCCGAAATCGAGTCGATCACCGGGCAAATAACGGCCGTTCGTTCTTCGGCAATTCTAGCCAACAGTGGCTCAAGCCTAAACACAATAATCGCAGGGGATTGGATCGTACCAGCCAGAATTTGCCTCGCAATGCGAATCCAGAAAAACGAGCACATCTCCGCGCGCCTCGCGAGCACCTCGTACTTTTGCGCGAATCAAGCCGAGACGTTCCTATAACAGCGTTCTTGCAGCATCTAGCCAAATACCTTGCTGCGAACCAACTTCACCAGGGCACCGAAACGTTCAAGATGCTTCTCCAGCTTCTCGCCGAGCTCGGCTATAAAAAAAAATCGACAAAGCTTCCAATCACTTACGCAAATGACTGTTGTCATCAACGAGAACCACTTCTAGCAGCAATTCGGGAGGGCTACGGTTGATGACGGAATGCACAGTACGCAGCAGTGCTGAATACGACTCGTCCGTGAAGATGATCACTACCTAAAAAAGAAATGACGCGTGAATTTGGTTTTACCGATGTGGAGGGAAGTGAAGAGATGGTATATTCCAGTCTTTTACATTCCTTGCTTCTTGAATCCGGTATCGATCGATCCAACGAAATCGCGTCAGAGGCGAGGATATTCATGAACCACGTCTTTTGAAGCTCTTCTGCTTTTAGCTTATCATCGCCTAAATTTTTTTTGGTAGTAATGATACGGTTTTATACCTTGCAAGTGAACGCCATCGCCGTTCTCTCCAGCGCCTTCTCGATGCTTTGAATAGTCGGGAATTTCATGGAATCCCTAAAAAAAGTAAATTATAACGATTTAAAACTAATACCCGATCAACAATGTCCCTCGAGAATCGTGTCCGGCCTCCCGAGCGAGAATTGGACGTAAGAGCACTAAATAAAGAATGTATCGTTTTTCTAATAGAATACCTGATAAAGAAATAGCCGGCAACAAGGCAGAAAAGGACCTTGACGAGACGGCTTTTGTTCCGGACTGTGAAGAGGCCCCTTACCCACCGCATCTGAAAAATGATGTTAAAGTGAAAAGGTTAAAAATGTTGTTGAAAGTGGAGAAGGAAGGAAGTAAGGCGAGGAAGATGGAGGTTTCTCATGTCCTACGCGGGTCACCCGTTCTCTCTCTAGGGAACAATAGAATGGAGTGTGGCCGAATTGCAGTCGAAAGGTGAGTAGTGCAACCCACGTTTCGCCCCTACCAAGTGTTTCTTAGAAACACTAGCGTCAGTATAGTTGAAAAAGTTAGAAGCCCAACAAATATAGCTACAAACGTAGCAGAAAAGTGCCAGAGCTATAACTATGGGCGCAAAATCTTCGACAAATCAAAAAGAAAACAAAAAGCAGCGGCAATAACGGATAAAAGTTAACGATGCCCTATATAAAGTGATTCCCAAGCGATGGGAGAAGTGCTTCCGATGAATTTTCCTACAAGCGCATCAAAAGAGGAGCCAGGAAATGTGTGGCAGCGTGTGGATTTCGATCCGAGGTTGCCACATCGCGGCCTATGCATACATTGCGTGTGGAACAGATCGTCAACTACTCATCAATAGACTAGCAATATCGAAGAAGTCGAGCAACCCCAAAAAAGGGGAATCGATACGTTTCCGGCCTCCAAAAAAAGTTTTTCTATTTCAAGCAGTGGGTCAGAGAGGGGCAAAGAAACGCGCGAATAAAGGGAATCTATTGGAGATAAGAATGAGGTCTAATAAAATTCCTCACACCATACAGCTAAACAACGATGGTCCATGGCGAAGGCCGGCTACGGCATAATTCAAATGACGTAGCGTCGTAACGAGTATCATAACGTACCACCTCGTTTGCTAAAAATTTAGCATAGAATAAATTCTCAGCAAAATAAAAGTTTTAACGTTTAATTTGTATTTTATCGTTTTCAGCGTACTTTTTTACCCAGGTCCCGAAATTTTGGTGTTTCCTGGATGAATTTCACCAAAATTTGCTTTTATCTCGAGAATCTGACGTCATGGGTAATAAACTAGCTCATTTTCAGAATCAGCACAAAAAATAGGCTATTTTGGATACCCTAACAGTCCCGGATGTGGCAAAACATCGCTTAAATCCCCAAGGTTTGTCATTTCGGGATGGCTTTTCAGTGCATGAAGGGTCGATCCAGGCCGTACCCTTGACCTTGCAGTCCCCATCGGCTCTCTATTCCTCTCATAAGATGCATAGAGACCCTAGATTTCTACCAACTGGTCATTCTCAAACGCGAATAAAGAACGCCGGAAGGATTCGTGAAAAGCTGTAACGAATTCGTGAAATCGTTTCAGCGAATGGTGTTAATGCAGTTGGGGGGGCGGGGGGGCAGTCCAAAATCGGTAGTAAGGGGTTACGAGGCGCTCCGCTTAAGCTGCTTGGTTTTTAGCTTAAGCCTAGGCTTAACTTAGATTTAACTAAGCCTAGCTTACCTTGAGCTTCAAATTGACTTACGAGGTCATGTATTTAAAAAAACGGCATTTAGAACGTCACGTAGAGAAAATCCAGACTCGCCCCCAAGTATTCGCACCCAGCGAATGAATGGATCAACGCGGTAAATGGATAAGCGAATGAGCTGTAAAAACGAATGCTCGATAGGAGAGTAGCTGCTGCTTTTCAAATAGGCGGGGAGATTTAGGCGGGGGGCAATCTGCATCTCTGCGCCCGCCGTACTCTCAAGGCACCCCCTCTGCCTATAGGCCCACTTCCCCCCCCCCGCTATTTGAATTGTACCAAAACAAGAAAATCTATGCATAAAAGCTATAAAAAACTTATTTATTTGCCATTGTTTAGTTGTACACTCAAAAAATGCCGCAAAAAGCTTGAGCAACCCGAACTTTGTGCGCCTTTTCCTATTCGGCTGTCGGTAGTCTTGCTGCGGAATGCTGTACGACGTAGAGAAGTTTTTTTTAGTTTTGAAAGTTTGGGATAATGCATATTACTTCCGCCCCATTCCCATTAGTGTTGGGAAATTTGCTCGGCTCGAAAACCGATTTCCGTGCAGACAAACAAACGTAGACCCCCCCCCCTCGAAACGCAATTTAAATCGGCTGTTAAAATTCGAAATTTCACTTTTTTTAATTTTTAAAAGCTTATGGTATGCAAAAAGTGTCGCCGGTATCGATGTATTCAGTTTGGCGATCCGATGCTTTGTTCTTTTTTTAATCCGGAAAAGGACCCCAAAAGAGTCGTATGGTGGGGTACCTCAAACCGATTACTATATTTACATATATTTACTCCTCTTTTGTTGCTAGCGATTTCACTTTACTTTACTATTTAATGGATAAAAAAGCTAAAATTTAAAATTCAATGGAATGGAAACATCGTGGCTCCGCCGGTGACAGCTTCGAACCGTTATTCTCTAAATATTTCCGAAATTGCCGGTTAATCAGGGGTTAAAATAATATAGAATATTATTTTTACGGTCATACGCAAGCCATCAATTTGGTATGCCTACACGTACTATATGAATTTTCTCAAAGATTAAATGGGTGATTTGGTGAATAAAATTTAATTTCGTTTGCGCAAAGTTTTTGCTTAAATTCCGCTACCCATGTTTAATCCATTTTACATAAAATCAATTCTTGCAACATTATGTCAATCGATTATCTGGGATTCAAAGTCATCCATTAATGACTCGAATGCTTATGATTGCCCGGGGGCAATTCCCGCTGACCTAGCAGACGGCACTCTATGGTTGCAGATCCCAAAAATAAAATAACGATTTCAAAACTACAAAGTGTCTGCCGCCGCCTAATTTTCGATTCTAAACCCGTTTCTGACCTTTATTTACACGTTCCATTCCATAAAAACATTTTTTGGGCGACAACCATAAACCCTAATTTTCCCGATGATCGTTCATCTATCCGAAGACGCGGCCTTCATCGATCAGGAAACTTTTCATCCCAATGAAACAATCCGTGCTCAAAAAAAAACTGAGCAGTCCCCGCTTCCAACATCAATGGTCAAACGATACACCCTCCTACGCGCGGATCTCCCACTGCAACTTCTCAACGATAAGACGTTTTTGTAATTGTCCAGATCTCGCCCTTTTGCTCGCCGCCTCGAAGTCGATCCCGGAAATGAATTCCAAGCCGCCCCTCTTATATTCTCGTCTGATAGCGCTTGCATTCCTTAGTTTAATATCTCGGTAGCTAAAATCACTGAAAATTCTGGGTTTGAAATTTTTAACCGGAAGTACACTAAAAAGTTGCGCCAGTCGTTTTTTTTTGGGGGAGGGGAGGGGTTGCCTAGTATTTCCAAGCGATTTTGGGCTCGGCAAAAGGGGTTGCACGCATTGTAGTTTGTGTGCCTTGACCGCATGGCCTTACGCCATCCAATCCTTTCCGATTTCACTTTTTCGTCTTCTTTTTTCCTGCCTTGCTTCTATTTGCCCATATTTTCTTCAAATTTAATTTTCAGATTTCAGGCATGAATCCGAATAGGGCCAAAGAAACCCACGATTTCAACAAGTACGTGGCCGAAAGCCTTCCGCCGACCCGCGTTTTCCTTGAAGTATGAATTTTGTTTGTTAATTATTCTTTTTATTAGCAACGCCTTCCGTCAGCGGATTTGGGTCCAGCTGCTCCGATGTCTCACCATGACGTGTTCCATTCCACGGGTAGTGTTATCTTCCTCGACGTTAATCCAAATTTAGGGCACGAGTATTGCACATACTCGGACATCACACGCACTCAACACGCTGAGCGAAAGCGCCCCGGCACCATCGTGGAGCCGCCGCCCCCCAAACGTTTCTTGGGCAACAATGGGCCGTTTGATGGTTTGCAAGACGATAAGGCTCGGGGAAACTCACAGCTAACGGTAACTATTTTGTATGGACTCTCAAATTTCTTAGATCTCCCAGAGCATTGCTGGTCCAAGCGGTTCGTCTGGTATTCTCAAGACCTTCCGCCGCATCAACAAAACCGCGCCGGTAGGTGATGAAATGTTGCTGACTACATTTTTTAGAGTCCGGACTCTTCAACGACCACTCGCGCCCACATCGACGGAATTCTTCGGGAGGCCGATGAACATGTTAGTGCCCGTACAAAGCGTCAGACCAAGCACTTGCCACGTGAACACTGGCCCATCCCCCACTAAATTTGTTGTTTCCCCCACTTGTTTTTTCTCTTACATCTAGCCTTTATTTGTTGGTGAATTAAATTCTTGTCTGTCTCGTCCTGGTACATGTTTGATCGTCAGAGATTGCCGCGGCATGCGTGGTTCCAACGTCTCCATTTCAGGATGAGAACCTGGCTCATGTTGAGACCTACTACGAATATCGGCCGTCGAAGCTAAAAGCGGGCCTTTCTCATCCAGACAGTGTCGTCGAGACTGCTACTCTGAGCAGTGTATCGCCACCTAACATCGCGTATATCCATCAGATCCCCGATTCGGTCGGTCTTCTTTCGAGTTTCCTGAAATTTTGCAAAACCTGCGAAGTTATATTGATCGTTGAATTCTATAGGTGATTGACAATGGGCTTATTTCGTCGCTACAGCTCGAATCCATGATCTATGCTTGCCAAAGCCATGAAACTAAATTGCCAAATGGCGAGCGTGCCGGATATTTGATAGGTACGCAATTTCCCTTTCCCGAAAATCTCTTCCCCGACTTTCCCGAAAATGTCTTTGTTAGGTGACGGTGCCGGTGTTGGAAAAGGGCGAACGATTGCGGCAATGATCATGGAGAATTATCGAAATGGGCGCAAACGCTCAATTTGGCTTTCCGTCAGCAATGATCTGCGTTTTGACTCGTCACGTGACTTGCAAGATATCGGCGCTCGAAAAATCCAGGTTTGTGCCAAATCTCAGAGCAAAATCTAAATATTTGAAGGCAAAAATTGGAATTTAAAATCGGCTGATTTGATTTGAAACTCAGTGGACGAGTTCAAATCAAATCCCGAGGATTTGGTTATGCTTCCGGTCCTTAATCAAACTGCAGGGAGATGTCGGCATGCAAAACATAAGAAAAGCGATGGTCGAGTGCCGCGAACCGGAAATGACCTGGAAGATTATAGCATCCGCTTAATGAGCTAAAAGTCCACAACAAATTGATTTGATCTGAAGTGCTGAAACCTTAGTCAAATAAAATCGGCAGATTTAATCCGGCGCATGCAAATCAGATTTGAGATTTTCATAATACCTTCACGAATCAGAACCAATGTTTTAGGTTCATCAACTAACCAAACTGAAATATGCTCCGATCAATAGCGCGGAGAATGGCAAGATCAAGAAGGTATCCCTGCGCTGTAAGCTGATAATTTGTTATTAGGGTGTGATATTTGCCACTTATACATCTTTACTTGGCGAATGTCGTACAGGCAACTATCCCGATTACCGCACACGCATGCAACAGCTGATCCGTTGGTTTGGCGAGGTCAGCCATTTATTGAAATCCGCTTTATAAATACCATAGGACTATGATGGTTTAATCGTTTTTGATGAATGTCACAAAGCAAAAAACCTGATCCCGGCTGGCGCTGGCGGGAAGCCGACAAAGACGGGAAAGCTGGTACTAGAGCTGCAAGAATCTCTGCCGAACGCGCGTATTGTCTATGCTTCGGCAACGGGAGCTTCAGGTTACTTTTTCTCTGCTGTATTTATTGCAGTTTAGAGCCTCGAAATATGGCATACATGAGTCGTCTCGGTCTTTGGGGAAAAGGGACAACGTTTCCAAATTTCTTCTCCTTCTTGAATGTTATCGAGAGGCGTGGATTGGGAGCAATGGAGATTGTGGCAATGGAAATGAAGGTGAAGCAAAAGAATCAAAGAATTTGAACTGTAATCAATTAAAAATCGTTAAAAATGAGGTCTTTGGACTGAAATCTTCGTATAATTTTCGACGCTCTACCCGATGTCGTTTTCAAAATAGCAGGATATTCTTTATAAATACAAAAATTGTTTGCACCCCCGTTATTTGTCCCCCCCCCCGTTAAGCAACCTATACCGAAAATGTTATCAAACTCGTTTTCTTAGAGTCGCGGTCTCTACCTGGCCAGGCAACTATCGTTCCGAGGTGTTTCCTTCAAAACTATGAGGGTACCACTAACCGAGGAATATGCTAGGGTATTTTAACAGCTTTATAACACAGTATTTATGGTTTCAGCTCTATGATGAATCGGTGAAACTTTGGATGGAAGTTAAGCGACAATTTCAAGTAAATCGGCCATTAATCGAAATATTCATACTCTATATTCCAGATAGCCGCTCAACAACTTCCAGAAGAACAACGACATAACATGAAGCTGATTTGGGGTCAATTCTGGGCCTGTCATCAACGATTCTTCAAATATCTTTGTATCGCTTTTAAGGTGATTTCGAGATTGTGCCGAAAATGTTTGTATTGTTAGGTGGAAGCATGCGTCCAACTTTGTGATGAAGCGATGGCTGATGGGAAATGTATTGTCATTGGTCTACAATCAACTGGCGATGCTCGGACGAAAGAATTGGTCGAAGACGGCGTTGAGATTACGGAGTTCGTCTCGACTGCAAAGTAAAAAAAAAACATCCCCGCTCCTTGCATATTGTTATTTAGGCGTGTTTTGCAAGAATTGATCATACGCTATTTCCCTGATTCCATGGATGGTTCGGAGGATGAGGATCCGCTCAAATATTTTGAGTTCGGACGCAGACGAAGCAAGAAGAAGACTGCAAAGCTTCCCTGGGATGCTTTGAATGGAAAAACGTAATCAATTAAATCCAAATCAATTCGAGATTTTACCTATTTATTCAGGGCGACAAATGGAAACGACGCTGTGAAAAAGCCAAATGGTTCTGCAGAGTGTACAGACTCGACTGGTGGAAGTGAATCTGATGCTGAAGCCTCGTCCGACATTTCTGTATCAAGCGCCAATCTTTCCGACTTTACGGATACAGAAGTGAAACATGGTAGAAACTAGGATTTGTTCATTGTAAGCTCATATTCTCTAGATGACGCAAATTGGGAAAAGAAGCTGCAACAAGAGGCTTTATCATCCGGATCTGAGAGAGACGAAACAACTGATCCAGTAGGCTCTTATTCATTCGTTTTTCATAGATACTTTTTAGCTTGAGCCAAGCTAAGCATAGACTTCGTTTGTATGAAGTTAGGCCTAGGCTTCGGCTGAGCTTAGCTTTTCCAGAGGCGTCCAGTTCAAAAAAAACGGCATTTGGAGCGGCATTGTAGTTAAAATCCGGACTGCCCCCCCACCCCCCAAGTGCATTAGCACCGAATAAAGAGACTATTGTGATTTTTCAGGATGATATGGATTCGATCACCCATGTTGATGCGATCGCCCCATTCCCGGAAGACACTGAATCATCTGACGACGAGGAATATGAAGAGGATTCTTCTGTCTTCTTCAACCCCTTCGAATTCGACTATTGCAACGGTAAACCGTTAAATGAATTAAATTGAAATGAAAACAGTGAAGTGAATGAATTAAATTAAATTAAAATATGGCCTTCCAACGCCGATTTAGAAATTCCTTACGAAAATCGTCAGCGTCGAAAACAATTGGTGCACTCGAAAGTCAGGGACCCGCTAAAAGAGCTGAAACGTAGCAGGTATCATCCCCAAAAAATTTCAATACTTTTTTCGTAGGGATAAACGCGAACGGCGTCTTGCTAACAAACGTCTAGCCCGCAAGAAGCAAAGGAAACGCCGCGAGCTCGATTCGATGCGAAAAAGGAATGAACTAGCAAAACAAGCAGCAGCGAATCCGAGCGCATCCGAATTTATGAAATCCACAAAACTCTGTGATGATTCTTACTATGATTCTCTTGATGTGAAGGTAGAAATCGGCTTGTTAATGAAGTGTCTATATTCATTTAGAATAAGCTGCTCGCCAAAGTGGAAGAATTGGGAAAGGATCTGCCGGCGAACACCCTCGATCATCTGATCAATCGACTCGGAGGGCCAGATAATGTTGCTGAGGTAAGGAAAATGGCCAAAACGGCAAAGGTTGCTTAACGGGGGACAAATAACGGGGGTGGTATCAATTCTTGGATTTATAAAGAATTTTAAAAACGCCAAAGATAGAGCACCGAAAATTATACTAAGAGATTTAACTTCAGTCCAAAAAACCTCATTTTTAACGATTTTTAATTTATTAAACTTTTTAGCTTAATAAAGTAATAATTTTAAATTGTTGTATTTCGGGCTGAAATTAATTATCTTAGTTTATTTTTCGACGCTCCATCCGATGGCATGAATTGAATTTGCACGACAATTCCCTATAGGGGAAATGGTTTCCACCCCCGTTATTTCTCCCCCGTTAAGCACCCTTTACCGCCATAACTTACATTTCTGGTTATAGATGACTGGTCGTCGCTATCGCATCATTCAAACAGAGAGCGGAGAAATTACACATCAACGCAGAAATGACAAAACGGATGTGGCGCTCGGTTGGACAGCATTTCCATTTTTTATCTTCTTCTTTAGAATTGATCAATATGGAAGAGAAGGAGAATTTCATGAGCGGACGCAAGAAAGTGGCCATCATCTCGGAAGTGGCTTCTTCCGGAATTTCTCTACAGGTTATACAGTCATTTCCGCGTTGATACGTTTGTTTCTAGGCTGACAAGCGGGCGATTAACCAGTTGCCGCGTGTACACATCACCCTCGAATTGCCATGGTCGGCCGATAAGGCTATTCAACAATTTGGTAGTTCTTAGCAGATTTCCTGCCAATTTTAATATCAGGCCGTACTCATCGTTCGAATCAAGTCGTCGCGCCGGAATATATATTCCTGATTTCGGAATTGGCTGGAGAACAGAGGTTTTGATTTTTATTTCACCATGAGAATGAGAAGCTCCTTAGGTTCGCCTCAACAGTGGCTAAACGTTTGGAGCTGCTCGGCGCCCTCACGCATGGTGATCGCCGTGCCACAGAAACGCGCGATTTAAGCAAGTTCAATCTTGACACGAAATACGGACGGATGGCATTGGATAGTACGCTGAGGTGCGTTTCACAAGTTTGAAACTAAATATCTGCCCGGTAAAGGTTGCTTAACGGGGGGGTGAGAAATAACGGGGGTGGAAACCATTTGTCCTATAGGGACTTGTCGTGCCAATTCAAGCATGCCATCGGACAGAGCCTAGAAAAATGATACTAAGAGATTTAATTTCAGCCCGAAATACCACAATTTAAATTTATTACTTTGTTAAGCTAAAAAGTTTAGTCAATTAAAAATCGTTAAAAAGGAGGTTTTTGGACTGAAATCTTCGTATAATTTTCGACGCTCTATCCGATGGCGTTTTCAAATAGCAGGATATTCGTTATCAATACAAAAATTGTCTCCACCACCGTATTTGTTCCCTCCCCCCCCGTTAAGCAACCTTTACCCTCTGACTTTAGGTCTATTACTGGCGCGCTACGACCCCCATTGCTGCCGGAGCCAGACAATTATACGCCGGGACCTTTCTTTAGAGGTTTTCAAAGTTTTTTTGATCTGTAATTAGTTTCCAATTCAGATATGTGCATCTACCTTGAAAGTGTAGGTGTACTCGCTCTTTCAAATGGTGTCTACATTGTTGACAAGTAAGGAACCCTGGTTTTTCTTAATATCTTTTTGCAGGGAGGGCCAAAAAATCTCAAAATTCCTGAATCGAATCCTTGGCCTGCCCGTGTACGCTCAAAGCGCCCTCTTCTCCTATTTCTCGGATATTCTGGAGGAACTTGTGCACAAAGCGAAACAGGATGGAACCTTCGATCTCGGCATCATGGGTTTGTTCAAATTGGCTATTCTGTTGCAAATAGATTCTTTTAGATCTAAGTTCCGGGGATCATGTTCAAAAACAAGACACCCGGACGTATGATGGCGTCTATTCGAACGGCAAATTCCACGTTGAGCTGCACAAGCTTTCGGTGGATCGTGGATGCAGCTGGGCAGAAGCCATCGAGATTTCCAGCAGCCACAAATTGCCTGAAGTAAGTGAAACTTACATCTTGAAATATGATTTACAGGATGGCTTTTACTCAACATCCGAATCAACTCGAGGCACGCCATGCTGTGTTCTTGTCTATACTTTGGCTAGCCGCAGATTAACGGATACCGATAGGTATTAGAAATACTGTGATTTCAACGCTCTCACTTTTAGAATCTACGCTGTGACAAGGCCTTCAACGGGTCGATCGACACGTCTAGAAACGCTTGCCGAGATCAAGAAAAAGTATGTCAAAATCGAATTGCCGAAAGCCGAGGAAATGTGGAAGAAGCAATATGATGGTGAGTATGACCTACAAACAACAACCAAGAAACCAACAAACAAACATGCATCCGCTTTAGCCTCTGCAAAGCAATGTCAACATCAATTCTTGTTCGGAAGTTGCCGGAATCAAGACGAGAACCACAGCTTCTGCGAATATGGTCGGCGGCTTCGAACATATTTCGTGCTGGCTGGCATGGTTCTCTCGATTTGGCCACTTCTCGAAGAGATCAGCCCACAAACAACGCAATCCAACTTGGCGTCGTCCCGAATTCAGGTAGAGAAATAGATCAAAATCAAGATCAAGATAAATGAGAACATTTAGCATATATTCTTCAGGTTGTCCGTGTATGCACTGATGAGGATCAGAAAATCGTTGGTGTCCTGATTCTGCCGAGCAATGTGCGCAAGCTGATGGCTAAGATTGCTGAATATTCGACGAGCTCCCAGGCAATTGGTAAGCCTTTTTTGAATTACAAGCATATTCTTTCTAGACCATCGAAAAGAGAAGAAGCAAAATGGAACGAGCGACACGTCGAGCAACAGCAGCCCCGGAGCGGCCAAAGCCGACGAGAAGCCGGACAATAAGCCGACAAAGACCGAAACTCCGCCTCCCAAGTAAATTTTATTGTTATTACTTGTTTTACGATGTACATTGCTGTAAATTGAAAAGTTGAAAAGAGCTACATACTAACTGTTGATTAATTGAGTTTTGTTTTCTGCTTTTTGGAAGCAATTAACCCCTTTTCTAACATTTTATCGAGTTTCCTAAAGCTCGAGAGAGCAGTTGTGAAATTATCGTTGATGGTTGTTAGTTGAATACATGCCAAAAACGATTTGTTATTATCCCCCCAGTTTTATAATGCTTTTCCTTTTTTTTTGTTGATTTTTATGAGCGGGTTAAACGCGCAAAAAAATATAGTCTTCCCTGCCGGTGCTCCCCCCTTCTCGTTTTTCACTTTGATTATCGTGATGTGCTTCTTTCTAATAAATTGAAGAGTTTTGAGATGACAGCAAAGAGCAGAAAGAACAATGCTATTTTCAGGGGCGTCATCATTCTTTAGGGAAATAAGTGCTTGGAGAAGCGGTGGACGACTGCCTGGTGGTTTGTTTGTGCGCGGGATTAAGGATTGTGGCGTCGAGCGTCTGCCGCTCGGAAGTGACTGCCATGAAGCGCCCATTCTCACGAGAAGCCGATTTTTGAGAGGCTAATTATCGGATTTTCGTTGTTTATTAAAGCAGCTTGTGAAAAGCTAGTAAGTTCTGAAAGTTTCAAGTCTTTTGAGACGCTATAGAATAAATAAGTCTTTCTTTCAGGCGGTGACTATACAATTAGTCACAGCCGCATGCCGGACCTTGACCAGTATCGGAGCCCTAGAAGGCTCTGTGTTCGGTCATTCCTCCCCTCCCCTTCCAACCTTCCCCCCCCCCCCCTGTTCCTTTCAGAGACCTGTATAGGTGTGGGCGGAAGGCCTGTTTTATCGATTGCTCTTGGACCGGTCACCGCAGCCCTGGAATCGACCGGGACCACACCCTAGAATGAGTATTTAGACTAGGTTTTGACTTTCTATTGCTTTTCGCGGGTTTCTGGAGAGTTGGAAACAATCTGAACATGACTCATTGCAATTTTGAGCTGATTTTCGCTTCCAATTTTGACTAAAATAGTTTATTAAAAGGAAGAGGCTTGTATCTTGAGTATATAAATGATTCACTAACCGTAAAATGACCAAAATAAGCTAAATTTGGAGAATAATTGATCTATATTTGCTTCGCCCAAATCTCGATCCTTTCATGACAGCTGGATCCCTTTTTTGGTGCCAGCTGTGCGTGGTTCGTGCTCTTTGCGCTTTCAAAACACTAAACAAACTGCCGAATTTGTTAGAATTAGGATTATATTAGTATGTCGTAGCTTTTAAAAGTTTAATTTTATTTCTTATAACCTTTTTATAGGTTATCCTTCAATATGTCTATTTTTTTTTCTAGTCCCGACGTTTCCAGTTATTTTCCTGATCGCTTTTGCGTTTGTTTTGTGCTATTTTTCTTTAGTTTTCTCTCCTATCTACCCAATTTTCAGTGATGGGCTCCACTGAAGAAGCCACGAACCCAGTAGACAACATTGTCGAACGGAAACAATGCATTATAGAGTGAGCACCAACTTCCTCGCTTAAAATAACCACTTTTCCTAGTCGTATCGACGCGATCCAGAAAAAGAAACAAGTATTGCTGGAGAAGCTGAAGATGTTGAAAGAGGTTTGTAAAAAAATAGCTATAAAAATAGAGGATTTCAGATGGGAAAGCCGGATATGGTGCAATTATGTCTGAGCGCCTACGATACGCTTGACGAGCAGGAAAAATCGTACATGGAATTGTTGGTTGATGTAGTGGTGAGTGGGTTAAAACTGTATACAAGTTTTTTTAAACAGGAAATTCATCAAAATGCGACCGAGGACTTTGCAAAGGAGCCGTTGCCAATGATGGTTGAATCAAAGGACGATGATAATTGTTAGTTTTTAACTTAATAGTTTAGTTTTGACTATTTAATTGATTTAACATTTAGATTTCAACGTTTTCTATTTAAAAAAACATTACAGTAAACCTGTCGATCGAAGAAATGAAGCAACAAATCGCCGACATTCAACAGAAAACGATCGATGCGGCCATTTATCAACAAAAACTTCAGAAGGAATTAGGGTCCCAGCGCGATAATGTAAGTTTATAACTTTTTATCAAGTGTTCGATGATTTTCAGCAAAGCTCATTCAGCCAAATACAAAGCAAGCTGAACAAAGATTCAAAGGAAAATGCGAGATCGGCTTATAAAGATTTGGAATCGATGAAAGTTAGAGGTAACATTTGATTTTAGCTTTTAAAACAAGGATTTAGTATTCGGGGAGCGCCAAGAAAACGACAGAAAACAGAAGCAGCTGGAGCGGATGCGGAAGAAGATCTCGGAGAAGGAGGAGAAGGGAGAAGCTGAGGAGAAGCCGGTTGAAACCGAGGATGGAGACAAATCGGCCGAGGATTTGGTGAAGGAGAGGAGGAAGCACGTCGAGGAATTGATCAAGGTTCAGAGGGAACAGTGGGTTTTGCAGCCAATTTAAATTTATAACGCGTATCTAGTCAAATTAAACTTTTTAAACCTCAAACAAATTTCGAAAATCACTAAAAATCTATTTTTCAACATTTAAAGCAGTTTTAAACATATTTTATTCCGGCGGGAACTGTTTTAGGCCTTTTCACCCTTTAAATTTTCGCAAATTTCATTTTTGCCGATTTTGGCCCAAATAAAATTTTACATAGTAGTTTACATAGAAGTTTTAAGCGTAGTTTAACGTAGTTTTTATAGTTTTACACCCAGAAATCGCGCGCATTGCCATTGTCCCCCTGATCGATTGATTAGTGCGTATGTGTGTCCCCCCGTCCTGGTGGTTGTCTGTGGCTTTACACCCGGACATTTGGGCCCGTCATCCGCCTCGTCGTCTCCTCTCTCTTTTCTCGAGCACCGCCGATCCGATTTCATCATCCGATTCCTGCCACGGCTTTTGATCCGCTTTTTATGAGCGCCATCCTGTCTGGAGTGGTCCTGTGGTGGCTTTGAACAGGCAAAATCTGTGCGATTTGAGGATTAGGAATAATTTTTTTTGATACAAACGAGGCTAGTTAGGAAAGTTAAAAATACCTTAAAATGTGTTTTAAAAACTTTTATCCTCTTTTTATCGGCTTTTCCTATAGGCTTTTTAAGGGTGGTCCCACCGCGATTCTTTTAAAAAGCCGTCCAACTCCTTAGATTTAAGCTTTAGAGCCAATTTTCTTTTGTAAAAAACTTAACTAGAGCTAGATAGAACAGTAAACGATTTATTAGACTTTACTTTGACAACTTGAAAAACTAAAACCCAAAAAATCGCATAAAATTCCAGACAGAGCAAAGTGTCGGATCGGCTGCGTTCCGGGCTGGAGGCCCTCGGCGAGCGCCGCAAGCAGATGGAGACCATCCACAACATGCTCGAGCGCATCAAGCAGCTGGATAAGGTTTTGAACAAATATAAACAGAAAATATTGGCAATTTTTTCAGGAAATCAGCGAAGCTCCGAGCACTTCTACGACTGATGTTGGGAGCTTTAACGTGGTAGGTCAAAAGACGGAGATGACGCTCGTTTTCCGGAAAAGCAAAGTTTTGCCGCGGGCGGGATTCGAACCCGGGTGATTCGGGTGAGGGGCGAGTGCGTTACCAATTTACCAAACGATGTAGCTTGGAATTTTGGTTTTTCGCCCAAAAACCTATTTTTTTTTTGGAATAATTAGTTCTTTTTTGGTACAAACGGGCGCTAGGGAAATTGATTTTTTTGCGAAAACCTAGATTTTTAGTGATTGTTTTTACTATGTTTTTAGATTTGACGAAAAATCTTACTTTCGTAAAGTTTTTATAGCCAAAAACCCCTATTTTTCAGGATAAAGATATCGATCCGATGGAACAACTCGAAAATACGTACGCCGATGCTCAAAGCAAGTTAATGTAGGTTTATCTATTTACTATTAAATGCGGTATCAACCCCCAGATTTCCCCCAGGTGCCAAAAAGTGACAAATGGTGACCCCGCGGGCCCCCCTAAAAATAATTCTTTATCCCGCTGCCGGGCCTAGCAGTCTAGCAGAAGGCCCTCGTATTGCAGAAGGGGGAGGGTGTAAAGTGTGGTTGGATGTGCAGATCGGAAAGGGAAAAGAGAGAACTCTGTTGCTGACGGATGGACAGGTGTTCGGCTAGCAAAAAGGGAGGGAGGCAAGCTATATGGTGCCCCCTTGAAAGGCGATCTGGCCCCCAGGAATTGAGCTGATTGACAGAACACAGAAGGAAAGACATAAGAAGAGGGACAGACAGACAGACCCCGCCTGTTCGGGCGCTCAGCCAGGGTGAGCAGTTGCTCCCCTTGGACGAGCACCATTTCTAGGCCTAGGCGGCACCTATTAACGCGGCTGTTCCGCCCGCCAATCTGCTTGGGTGGTCGTGAGCAATTGGCAAAAGATGACGCTCGGCGTTCCGGGCGTTTTTGAGGAAAAGTAAAAAACTTTGGAGGGCTGGGGAATCGAAACCGCACCCTGGGGTTGGAAATCGAGGGCTTTACCAATATACCAAACAGTCAACCTGGTCTGTAGAGTGGAAGGCCCTTTTGAAGGGTGCGGGAAGTTTGCTGCCACGGCCGGACTAATGCGTTTCAAAAAATCAAAAAATTTAAAAATTAAATTTTTAGGAATCTCTCCTCCATCCGCGAACGCCTTGAACGATATCAACAAAGCATTAAGGATAAACAAAGTAGGTTTTAAAATGAAAGCAACGCTAAAATATGAATATTTTAATCAATGCCGATTTCCAGACGAAAATGCCGAAGAAGCCGAGCAGGCGTCAAAATTCCTCGATTCCCTCTCAATTTCCAACGACGAGCCCCAGGTTGGCCCGGCATGAATTCGTGAATATCCCTGAAAATTTGTCGCAGAAGTTTGATTTCCGTTTTGCTCCTCATTTCACTGTGTCTTTCAAGTGGTGATAATTTGTCCTGTATCTGCGATATTTTTTTTTTAATAAACTTTAAAAGGCATGGAATGAAATGAAATACATTGAAGGAATGAGCGAGTGAAAATTAACATTTTGCGACTAACAATTTTATTTGGAGCTTGTAGTGGTCTAGCATTTTCGTATTCTTTAATCCTACAGTATCCAGGATAAATATATGTTAATTAGCATGAGAGTGCAAAGGTTGTGAAGCTCTCAGGTTCATTAACGGAACGGAGAAGCCGGGTCCCAGCCCCCGGGCTAATTGCCGGGTTTGGCGTGTTGTGGTCTCTATCTGTGTCGTTATGGCTTTTGGAAGGTCTCGTAATATTTTCCATAACAATACTAGAATCCAATCTTCATATTGAATCCTGTAATCCGTATCCTGTACTCAAAATATAGCCAACTCCTATCAAAATCTCTAGAAAGACGATGAACTCACGTCGGTGGTGCGGAATCTTTTTGAGGACTCTATGGCAAGGTAAACCTTTTAGGGTTTAGATACTATATTTAGCTTTAAATAGTGATTTCTGACCTTCTTAAGCAAAAGCAAAAAATTTGTTGCGTGCGGGGGTCGAACCCTGACCCGGCGCGCGGTAAGTAGACGCAAAACCAACGCCCTAGAGCAATACTCACTAGGGCGTTTCGGACCGCGCTTTTGACGACACTGGGCCAAATGCCGCCGATTTTAGTAAATTTTCGATCCATTTTTCGGTTTTCGATTGTTATTGTAGTTTTTTATAACTCAGAAATTAATTATAAAGGGTAGACAAAGCCTAATCCGGACCTTTGGGGGTTTCTAGAAGCTTGGCATTTAATTAAGCGGATGTCTTCGTTCGTTTGCGCATTTAGTCCGCGCTCAAGGTACAAGCTACAAGCTACAAACTACAAATTACAAGCTTAAACTACGGGGCAACAAAGTGCATTTTTACTATATTTTTTAGTCAGCGCTCCACCGTCAAAGACGCGTACGCCAACGAGTTCGCCAAGATCCACCGTACACTCGCGGAGCACAGCGTAGCCCTGGCCGAGATTCGGCAAAAGGTATGGATTGTATAGGGGGATGAAGAGGAGGGGGGAGGCTTTTTGGAAAATGGGGAGGAGTGGTGGAAGGGTGGAGGAGAAGCCGTGCACGGCACAAATTGCATTAAGTGGTATTAGAGGCGGCGTGGTGGTGGAGGGGTTGCTCTTCGTCCGTATGTCTGCTATAAAATGAGGTTTTTGGCCTTATGGTAGTTTTCAAAGATTTGAGTGTCTCGTAGTCAGTTGGTCTGTTAGTCCTTCTAGCTCATTTTCCGTATGTCTAGCTCGCTCTCTCGTTTCCTCTCTATGGCTTATCCCTCTCACCCAAGCTCGCCAAGCTCGCTCTGTATCTCGCTCTCTCTCGCTCTCTCTCCTCCCTCCCTCCCTCCCTTTCTCTCTATTTCTCTGTCTCGCTCTCTCCCCCTCTCACTCTTCATCTCTCGCTCGCTTTCTCACCCGCTCTTTCTAGCTTTCTCTCGTTGCGATCGATTAATGCGACTGTATGCTCTCTCTCCTCTCTCTCTCTCTCTCTCTCTATCTCCCTCTCTCTCTTTCTTTCCTCTCTCCTTATATTCAAAGTAGTCTTCTGATGTCCCCCTCTCTTCCCTTCCTCTCCTTGGTAAGGCCCTAATTTGGGGGTAAGGGGTGTTGTAGAGAGGAGCAAGAGAGAGCTCTTCCTCCCCCCTTCTCGTCGTCTGCCCTCTCTGTGCTCTAGCCCCTCTAAAGGCTTTAGCCCCCCTCCCCCGTCCCTAAAATGTATATATTCATTGAATGAGCGCCAGTGGGTCTGTCTCTTTTGCAGAAAATGGGGGGAAGAGAATGTAGACGAAGAAGGCGGGGGTCCCTTAGCTGGCACACACTACATTATGAATTGAATTGAATCCCCTCTTTTGATGCCTTTTGTCGAGTCTCCTAGTCACTGCTTCCTCTCAGGCTTCTTCTTCGGCTTCTCCCTCTTGGTCGGCGCTGTGGCCCTCAAAAAAGGGGGACAGCGGGGGGCCCCCGAATCGAATTCGAACCTTTTCCCGGTTGGTCCTTTTTGGAGGGGGCAGAGCAGCAGCCTGAGGCTCCCCCTCCCTTCCCTTTCTCAGCTCGTTGCCGAGGAGACGAACGCCGTCCTGGGGTTGGGCAACAACTTCTACGCTTTCTCTTCTGCTAGCTAGTACCTAAAACTAAACAATCCCTGACCTCTAGCTACTATTTTAGAAAATTTCTGGTTGAGTTCACTATTTTGAGGTAGGCTTCAGGACCTGAAACTCCGGAAACTTGCCAAAAGCGGAAATCCTTTATTTCCGGTTTTCGAGAGGTCCAATGGGTGTTGGTATACAAATATAGCAGGTGGGCTACGGTTTTATGCTTTTTTGGGCTCAAAAATTGACAAAAGAGAGCTTCTTCTTCCCCTCGAATAGGCCCTAATGAACGGGACGGGAGGCGATTTTTGGGCTTTTTCTTCTCCTTCTCCATTTTTCTCCATCGAGTCTGTGGCTGAGATTTCTCTCTCTCTCTCTCTCTCTCTCTCTCTCTCTCTCTCTCTCTCTCTCTCTCTTCTCTCCTCTCCTCCTCTCGCTCTCTCTCCTCTCCTCTCTGCTCTCTCTCTTTCTCTTTCGTCCTCTCCCCCCCCCTCTCTCTCTCTCTCTCTCCACTTCCCCCCTAGACTAATATCGGGTTTTGAGGATAGATATGTCTGATGCTTCTCCTCCTCCCCTTTCCCTCCGTCAAACACGCAACTTGCGCAAAATAGCCGGGCGTCTTGAAGGTGGAAATGTCGAGGAGGATATTGATATTTTGGCTATGGCTGCCGAGGGGAATGGCTCGAATTTTTGATTTCCATGGTTTTCGGGGTTCTATGATTTTTCTATTAGGTCCATAAAGTAAAATGGACTTTAAAAATACCTTAGAAATTCATTAGGCCAGTTTTTGGGCAAAAAGCAAGAGTCTTGTCGCGCGTGGGGTTTGAACCCTGGCCTTGAGACTTGAAGGCAAAAGTGTTAGCCAGTAGGCCAAGACCACCAATGTCGGAAGGGAGGGAAGGGGTAGATGAAGGGTGGGTGGGATGAACGGTGGGTTAGAGACGAACTAGCGAGATATTTTCGATTTTTTTACTAAATTCACGTTTTAAATTTTAATAAGTAAATTTTCGGGGCCCCAGCTGCCAGTAGCATCTAATTAGGGCCCTATCGCTCAATTTCACTAGCATTTTGTGTGTATGGCGATGTGTATGGGGGTGTATGCGGGGTGAAGTGGACGGGGGGATTCGAGCTCGGCCCTGGCTAAGGCCAAGCTATGGCCAAGAGGAGGAAGAGGAGGAGGGGAGGAGGAGGGGCCCAGGCCCGCCCTCCATCGGCATCCGCCCTCCTCCTCTTTTCTCGTTCTCTCTCTCTCATTCTCCTCCCTCTTTCCACTCGGCTTCTGGCCCAGCCCTTCCACTTGGCCCTCCCCCCGTCCAGCTCAGTCTAATGCCCTAAGGGCACTACCAGACCCCCCAAATCATTCCACTCGACACCTATCGACACGAAAGAGATATATTTCTATATCTATTTACTGGATATTTTTCTATCTATTTTATTTAGCTACTCCAGCCCGAGCCAATCGACTCTCTTTCCGAGACGATCCGCTCTCGTCCGCCCCATGCTCTCAGGGCATTTTCCGCGATACTACTACGGCTGGCTGACGGGCATCAGGTTCCGAAGCTGGCCAATTATGTAGATTCATTTCTGCGTGGTTCTGAGGAGGTAGGTCGATTTGCTGGCAGGAGTTTGGAATCTGGCTTGTTAAAAATCTTAAAAAATTTTAGTTTTAGATTTTAGGCAATTTTTTACAAACCTAGAGCCATGAATTCCGTTTTAATATTAGAAATTGAATTTTATATTGTATTTCTAAAATTAATGAAGATTTCTAAGGTTTTAATGAATTAAATACAAAATACAGTTTTTGCGTTTTTTTTTTGAGAAGTTACGTATTTCTAAGATATTTTAGGGCATTTCTGCCTATAAAGTACTACAAAAATTAGAATTGAAACCCTATAAACTTTCCAAAATATTTTCCTAATAAGGATTCCTCCGGTTTGTCTAGACTTTTGCCCGATTTCAGCTGCCTAAAAACCCCCTAATCCCCCGCCAGACCACTCTCTTTTTGTTGTTTACAAAAACGAGCTGTCCCCCATTTTCCAATCTAAAGCCAGATTCCAATCAATCCTATCCACGCACTGGTTTTGTCGTCTTTTATTTTTGTTGGGAGTTTCTAAAAATCATGCGATCTCGCCGGTTAAGTGAATGCTTTGCCACAGTCTTAAAAATGCGGTAAGCTGGGTGAAGGTTCGCTTAAGCCGGAGAGATTGGCTTCTTCTCCACAAATCAGCAAAAAGGGCTTCAGAAAGTACGGTAATCCTGAAAATTTTCGAAAAATTCTATTTTTTTAGACTTGAAATCTTGAAAAATTACTCTGAAACCCATTGTCGTTGTAAAACTGTAGTTTTGTGTATTATTTGAAACCTATGCGGCAAATATAGTAATTCAGTGATTTTCTACAAAATTCCAAAATCCGAAAAATCGCGAAAAATCAATTTTTTAGTTTTCTTCGAATTTCGGGGATTTTTAGGCCAATCCTTTTTTGTAAACTGTAGTTTTGGTCTCATAATCATGATTCAATGTATTTTTAACGCTCCAGAGCAAAAAGGAAAATTCCCCACCCCGGGGATCGAACCCGGATACTACGCCTGACAACCTAGCGCTTTACCAATCAGCCATGGCCCAGCGGGCGCCAAAATTCACTAAATTCTCAATTTTTAAGTAGAATCGGTAGCTCCTGCAGCAAGCCGTCTTTACTAGGAGCGTAAAAAGGCTTTCTTGGCAGTTTTGGCCCTTTTAAGATACCTTAAAAGCCGCAAATTGAAAACAAAAAGCAAAAAAATTTACCCCGAACGGAATTGAACCCGGGTAATTTTCTGATTAACCTAGAACACTAACATTATGCCACAGTTCAACTTTATCTTTAATGAATCGATGCCCCAGAAACATACCTGTCTACCCATTTTTTTCGAGAATAAATTCACTTTCAAGGATCCCCTTTCAAAAAAAAGTCCTCTCGAGAAAAGGGGAGAACATTGAAAGAGGGGGTTCAATTCCTCCTCCTTTCCCCGGGCCAACAGGATTTTTTGCGACTGGATCTATTAAATTACCCGGGGGGTAGAGGCCGCTCGGGATGGGACATTCCTTTTTTGAGTATAGATGGGGAATTCGGAGTTTTAGGGAAGTCTTGAAGCTTGAGCATAAGCTAGCCTACCACTAGTCAAAATACTAAAAAAATTTTGAGTTCGAAATAGAAATTTTTACAAAAATCAAATTAAACTCGCTGAAAAATGACTTTAGATAGTCGAAGCAGCCCGAAAAGAGCTGGCCTCTCCCCAAGAAAAGGAGAGAAAAGAAAGAACCCTCAATCGAGTACGCCTACAACTTGACGAGAAGGAGAATGAAGAGCACGAGCCGGACACGGCTGGAATTGAGGCGATCATGGCGATTGTTTGCTCGCAAATCAGACAGTTGATGGGGTCGATGGAGGAGGTTGATGCTGAGGGGATTGAGAGGTGAGACTGGCTTAAAAACACAGCTTTTGAAAGTTTAAGAACCTTCTACTCGCCTTAACAATAATTTTCTGATTTTGGTCCAGAAGTTAAGAAAAGCGCAAAAATTTCGGGTCCTGCCAGGCTGGGCCCCCCTTCCCCTCTTTGGACCCGCCACCCTCCAATCCCCACAAAAGCTTTAGCGCAGTCGGCAGGGCGTTAGACTGCCAATCCATAGCTCAAAAGTTCGAATCCTGTCGCCAGCGTCCCTTTTGCTTTTTGCCCCAAAACCTCCTCCGAGTACACCTTTCTCTTTACACCCCCTCTACACCCTTTGGCCGGTAACCCGAGTCGTCTTTTAGGCAGTAAAAGAAGAAGATTGGGGGCTCGGAGTGAATGCACAGTCGGGCCTTACAACGAGGGGGTCCTCGTGCTCATTTCTGGCTGTGTCTACCCGTAAAGTGTAATCTGTTGTGGAATGGAGAGAGAGGGGGATGAGAGAGAGAGAGAGAGAGAGAGAGAGAGAGAGAGAGAGAGAGAGAGAGAGAGAGAGACTATATGGCTGGCTGCGGCGTCCATATGCATCAATAATGATGCATCAAATGTCATTTTTGTGGGGGGAGATGTGGGACGCTCTACCCTCAATATATATACTTCCCATACGGCCCAACACATTGACGTCCCCCTCCCCTCTGAGCCGGACGGTCTCTGAATGCCGACAAAAAGTGATGAGCTCAGATGTGGGCCACGGGGTGTTTAAAGGGCCCGGGAAGTCAGGAAAATTGGCCAAAAAAATTGAAGAATCGCTCTAATCTGTCTTGAACATTTAAATCTAAGGAATCTGCAGAACTATTTAAAAGTATGCAAAATAAAACGAATTTCGAATTGCCAGAAAATCGAAATTCACAAAATTTGGACATTTGTGAATTTTTTGCGGTAAAATTGAGGTTTTAGTCGTTTAAAAAGCTACCGTATGCTAATTTTTGCTGTTTAAAGGTAACGTAAAAAGCAAAATTGAAAATCTTACTCTTTTACGAAAATCTAGATTTTTATTTTGTTTGTTTTGGGACCCAAATTGCGCGAAAATTTGTATTTTTAAATGATTTTTGGTTTCTGTGTGTGTACTGTACGTAGATTTATCCATTTTAAATCTTGAGGCATCTTACTACCTTCTAGATTTAAAAAAAGAATTTTCTATTTTTCAGGATTTCCACGACAATCCTATCGACAATCCTCCAATGGTCCTCATCAACGTTATCAAAAAAGATCTCAGAAGACATCAGAATGCAACTTGGTACTCCCTAAAAATTGTCCCAATTACAGTAATCCTTTAGAGCCGCTAATTACCGATAGTCTGGCCGAATTCACCGGACAACCAGCAAACACATGCGCCGAAAATCTGCTCTACGTTTTGTCGGAAATGGTCTACAATGAATTGGCTTTTTACAAATTGCTGCACTCGTTGCATAATTTGACCGATTCGCCTAATGAATAAAGAATGGAGATAAAGAATTTAATAACATTTGATCCATAGTTTAAAATTTAAATACAATAAAAATGTTTTAATACACTAAATATGAATAAAAAACATAAAATCGGAAGATGATACCTAAAAGAACCGAGAAAAGGAGCAATAAATGAAAATAAAAACCAGAATTAAAATTTACAAACCATAAAATTTGCGTTTTAGAATTTAAAATGACCTCAATATATTTAAATTATAATTAAAATATTAAAAACAATGGATATTAGTAAAGCCAGTCGACATTGTGGTTATATTTCACCGGAAAACCGCCAGAAAAAAAGTAGAGCAGCGTAATAAAAACTTAGAAAATTCAGAAAAATCGCTGTTTTAATTTTTCCATTTTTGAATGTTTAGCTTCTATTTCAAACGCCTAAATACGTTAATTCTATCGAAAAAGGTGTCGTAATTGGATAGGCAGTCGGGCAGAACGGCGCAAAAAAGTGTGGAGAATGGGGGTGAAGGGGGTTGCTGCGGGGACCCACCTGAGCGACGAGGCCGTAGGTAAATGGACCTCCCAGGTATTTACCGGCTAAGAAATATATTAAACTACATTTGGAATAATTTTTGGAATAATCCTTAATCTGCTAAATAATACTTAAAAAGTACCGTTGCTTTAACAGTAGCATCTTTTATTTATAATTATTTTTTATATTTTTCTCCTTCAAGATACCTTGAATTTCCATTTATTTGAATCCAGAATGTTGAATGAGTAGCCGATTAGCCCCTTTTTCCTTCAAGGATTTAAGTTGAATGAGTAGCCGACTAGCCCCCCGTCTGGCCCACCCCGCTGACACAAGTGCACGTAGATTTTCCTCTTGTCGCTTGGCAGTTAAAACACTGATACGACTTCGGTCGATCGGGCGGTTTCATGCCAGGGCTATCCGCAAGGATTTGCCACCCAAATTTTTGCGGATAGCCCTGGCATGGGGCCGTCCGCCGGCTGAAGTCACGGTAACGTGTCAAGCCACCAAGCCCCCAAATTTGTAAAAGAAATAGAAAGAAATAGAAGATTCAATATAAAAAAATTTTTTTTCCTTCCTCCGATTAAGCGTAGATTTTGGTACAAAGGCACAACATTTATAAAAACATACAATTTTACATTAGATTTTTCTATAACTGAGTAAATTCACAGAAATCCTGAAAGTTTTTGACTTGAACACCCCGTTAAAATACAGCTTCAAGCATGGAACAATGGCTCTATAATTAATGCCCCCGATTTATTCTGTGGAAACCAATACAAAGCTCAAATTTTTTAACTTCAACGGCCCTTTAGAATTAAATTTAAAGCATGTGACACGGTTTTCATATCCAAATTTTGGCCAGAACCTGAATTTAACGTTTAAATAGCTTATTAAATGGTAATTTTTGTCATTTTTGTGTACATCTTATTACCATGATTTTAAATATATTTATTTCCTCAGCCAAGGTAAATATAAACAAGCAGCAATGTACAATTTTTATTTTTCGGCAATCTTGAGGAATCACACGGTTTGCACGACCTGCACGAAATCCGAGAAATCGACCGGGTCTAAAAAATTATCAAAAAATGAAAATTTGGCCGCTTTTCAACCTCTTTCCATCGAATTCACTTCGCTCTTTTCCCGCCAAACATCCGAAGTGGGGGATTCGCGTTGAGGATCCTGAAAATAACTTTGATTATATATGATATATCTCCTACTCTCCATCTCGCTCTCTCTCGCTGTCTCTCGCTCTCCTCTCTTCTCTCCTCTCTCTCTCTCTCTCTATCTCTCTCTCTCTCTCATACGATGTTACCTCTTCGTGTCCACTGACCACCGTCACATGTTCCGGCTCGATGATTGGTTCTTTTATTTCGATGGCCTGAAAGTTCTTTCCATTAATATACTATAAAATTGATTTCTACGCTCCGAAAAAAATCAGTTTCAGTATCGGCGCGTATTTTCAACGCTCGTACGCTAAAACGCTAGTATCTGATCAGCTATTACTTTGTGGTAGGAAAAGGTTTCAGCTTCCGATCGAGCGCAAAAAAAAGGATCCTCGGAAATGGGGACCTGGGCTATTTTGTAATGCATTAGTTTATAATCTCTCTCTAAGGTGTCTCTCGCTCTCTCACGCTTTCTCTCTCTCTCTCTCTCTCTCTCTCTCTCTCTCTCTGTCTCTACAATCTATAATGTGTGGGGGCAGTGAGAAAAGAAGAATTCGTGCTCTCTGAGTGCTCGCTCCCAAATCCCGACTAGCCCCCCGTCTGGCCCACCCCGCTGACAAAAGTGCACGTAGATTTTCCTCTTGTCGCTTGACAATTGAAACACTTGTACGACTTCGGTCGGTCAGGCGGTTTCATGCCAGGGCTATCCGCATGGATTTGCCTCACAAATTTTTGCGGATAGCCCTGGCATGGGGCCGTCCGACCGGCTGAAGTCACAGTGATGTGTCAAGCCACCAAGCCCCCAAATTTGTAAAAGAATTAGAATATATTCTAAAATATTTATAAATTAAACTAAAAATTACTGTTACTTCTATTAATAGCCATTTCTCTGGTTACAAAAATAATACTTCCCAAACTTCTGCTCTATTGTTAAGAATTTTTTTTTCTAAATTATAGGTGTAAATTTTAAAAATTAAGTTTAATGTTTTCTAGCTTTTAAAATATTTCCGATACCTTCCTATATTCTTGTCGATTGTTCTGCTCGACCTTTTCGGCCAATTCTTTGCAGGGCCGATGCTCTCGACACGCCACCACTTCCTGCAAAATCCTTTCTTCCACTTTTTTTGTCAATTTTTGCAACTTTCCCGAATTTTTTGCAAAAATCATGCACGCCACTTACCGTATTTTCGGGTTTATTGGATGTTAGCTACAGAAAAAGGATCTATACAGTTATAACAAATTGAAAAAATTATACATTAAGAATTATGAAATTCCGAAAAATTTCGAAATTGTGAACGTCTAAATTTGGATTAGAAAATTTTTCTTTTAGCTATATGCCGGCGAAGCTAAAGTGATTACATTATTAAAATTGTAGATTATGACATTTAAAAAAGTTGGGAAATTATCCAATTTAATTTTTCAAAGTTATAAGTTTTAAAACTAGTTTTTGATGATATTAAAGTGCGAGATTTTAATATAAATTTTATGATCTCATAATTAAATTAAACTCTGTAGATTAAATGTTACAAACCACAGGCGGGTCCTGCTCCTCCTCCCACGGGCAAACGGGGAGCAGTTTTTGGTTTGGCGCCGGCTCATTTAGCGCCTGGATTCCTTTGGAAGTTTCCGGCACTACGGAACCGTCCTGAAAACGATTACTGTACTTTGAAAATTACTTAAATTCATAATTCGCCTAAACTTAAGAGTAAAAATTACCCGTATTTTACTCGTTACGGCATGTAAAAATTCTTCAAAATTAATCTCGCCATCGCCGTTGACATCAGATGTTCGCATGACGGCTTGGACTACCTAAAATGATAGCTAAAAATTCATTTAGAAATTCGGGGATCGATAAATAAAAATTTTTGAGGGTTTGAAGGTCCAATCTACTGGAAAAGCGACAATTTCCGAGAGAATTGAATTTCTATGGCTCTGAGAAAACGCAATTCGGCGGTTCATTAAGCGGAAACGAGAACGTCAAGAGTCAAGAAGGTGTAAAATATCTGGCTAGACACCAAAAAAGCTGGAAAATACGTAAAGGGCAATGTTCTGGGTTTCTGATACCTTGGGAGAGACATCACACCCAAAACCCATCAACATTGTCGCCACTTCATTTGAGGAAATCGATCCCGAGCCGTCCTCGTCCATCGCGATGAAAATTGCATGCACCTGAGAAAGTAGATATTTTTAAAGCGCTATTTTCCGCGTTTAAAACATAAATTATCACGGTTTGAGAATCTTACGGGTTTTCCTCGTGAACCTATGGCCAATTGGTTAAGCTCTTGCCTTCCTGTCCGATGGTCCGTGTTCGATCCCCTCCACGCCGGTGAAGAACTTTTTTTCCTAACTCTCTCTCTCTATCTCGCTCTCTCTCTCTCTCTCTCTCTCTCTTTCTCTTTCTCTCTTCTCTCCCTCTAGTTAGATCTATCTTACTCTCTCTCTGACTCTGGGGCGAACCCGGGATTTCAACGTAAGAGCTTTACTAATTGACAAAGGTTGATAAGGGATAATTAGATTTTTATTATTTAAAACATGTAAATCAATGGCTTAAAATCCTATAGCTAGTGAAAATGGCCGAAATGGGTTGCAATGAAGGCCGGCAAGGAGGGCCCGCTTTTTTTGGTTGTTCTTCTAAACGGAACACGCCCCTTCCTTTTTTCATTTCCCCCCTTTTCCCTCTATTTTGTGCTGTCCATCAGCTTGAGCCCTTCAAGGAAAAAGCGGAAAAGAGCCGGGAAAAAGAAACAACACGGCAGATCGCCTTACCGGGCCCTCATGTTCATTTGTCAAAAACGAGAGGTGAACCCGGATTGAATTGCCATAGAAATTTTATTTTAACTCTCAATGCTTTAACATTTTTACCACATATAAAACAAACTATAAACTACATTCACGAAAAATTTCAGCTTGAAATATGCAAATCTAAAAAAATTATGCCAGTTTTACTAAAACTATTTTTTCATGTTTTGAAAAAATGCTCAATTTCTTTCAAAAATTTTTCTATTTGCAAGATAATGTTTTATATATTTCTCTTTATGTTTTAAGCAATTTACAAGCTATATAACATCCGTACCTTTTTCACATCAGCCTCCGTGATCGTAAACCGATGCGCCAATTCCTGCACCAATCCCCGGTCCAATTTCGGCTTTTTCCGGAATAAATTCAGCCCGCGTTTAATCTAAAATAGCTTGAATGGATGTGTCGTACTAAGTTTTCAATATATAAGCTTTAAAATAAAATTCAAACTCAATAGAATTTTTCAAAAAATCAAGGGCTTTTTTCTTGCCTGAAACCTGTTCTTTTTCCAGAAAAATGAGGGCATTTTAGTGATCTGAATTTATTTAGGGTTGAAAACAAATTTAATCAGAGCGCAAAATTATTATTTTAATGTTTTATACCTTAACATTCATAATCGCATTCCAAAATAAATCGTCTTTATGAGGGGCCATCCCGGCGGCGTCGGGCGAATCTGGAAAATCGGGTTTTTTTGTTTTTAACTTTATATTTTATCCATTTTATATATGTATTTATTTAACGCTTTTTTCTAAATTTTTATCTCACCTGCTCTGCTTTTTGTACACAACATGTCTATCGACAATCGTCTATTGTACTGATCTGTGGCGGTTTTCAAGTTTTTAGGGTGAAAATGGCGAATTTAAAGACATATGAGTTTATATCAAAATTTTTAGGACGTCTGGTTTTTAGAAAAATATATAAACCATTTAGAAAGATCAAAAATACTATAAAAAACAAGCTGCATCCGAAAAACCGGAAATCCGCTCAACTTTTGCCCCAAAATCAAGGAGCCCGCCCGAATTCGGAACGTTGCAATTTGACGGCAACATTGGCCAGGGCGTTCGCCTGGCAAAAACCAATTCCAACTTTTTCGCCCATTTCCCCCTTTTGGTTTGGCACCGGAAAAAAACCGAAAAAGCCGGACGCGCCACGCCAATATCCACAGTGCTTCAAATACGGGATATTGGACCCAGGTCTGGGGTTTTGGTTTTGGGGTTCCGGGGTTGGGGTTGTTAAAAAGGTGGGTAAACTGGGTTTTAAAATAATAGTAAAACTTCGGACGTCAAAACGCAAAAAAGCTTCCGCGACGGGGGTTCGAATCCTGGTAGTGAGATCGGGAGGCAAAGTTATTATCCACTAGGCCAAGACTCTATCCAGATAGGGGAAAGGGGGAGCCTCAAGGAGGGTTGGTAGAATCCACGTGCGATCGCTAAAAAAAAATGGCTCACCTCAAAAACTTCCAGAAAATTCGATATCAAAATTGGCTGATGCTCGTGCTCGTTTTATAGCAGATATCGTGCTCTACTCCCTTCCACTCCCCCTCCAAACAATGATGATGTGGATGAGAGGTGAAGCGTGGGTTTTCCTCGCCTTTTGGTGTGAACAAATTGGAATTTGGGCCCCTGGCCAGACGCCCACCAGAAAGATGCCCAATGTTAATTAGTGGCCGGCCCAAATATGAGAGATCAAAAATTGTGAGGGAATTTTGGGGCGTCTTTTTCATTTTTTAAATTTGGAAAATTGAAAATTAGATTTTCTAGGATTTAAAATTTAAATCTAGAGTCTGAAATTTCTATTGGGTTTTAGAGATTAAATTGAAATATTGGGAATTAGGGAAAATAGAAAGCTGCAAATCCCGCTTTCTAAAAAAATTTGGACTTACAAAATTATCAATAATTTAATTTAATTAGAGAAATTTAACTTATATGCTAGATAGCAAATTTTAATAGTAAAAACGGGAATAATTAAAAACCTCAAAATGCCATTTTCTAAAACATGAAAATCCGAAACTCACAATTTTGAATAAAATTAGTTTATCGGGGGGTTGTAAAATTTAAATAATAACAAAAACTACCTATCAAAACTCGCGCGGAATGCCCTTGAAGGGTGTGATACAAGCAGAAGAAGAAGAAGAAGCTGCGAATCGAGTCAAATCCCCCCTTCTCTTCCCCCTCTAAATACCCGATCCAGCGAAAATCACATTTGGCCTACTCGTCCTCAGGGCGTTTTTTAAGACAAGAGTTCGTTTGTTCTTCGCCCCCACATAGCCGGTCAAATCTCGCGACAAATGTTATCGAGTTTTAACAACTGCAACTTTTACAAAAATTCAGGTTAAAATGGTTTAAAGGGACTGGCAAGGGTCTCTTTCCGGACTGCGACACGCCACGCGAAGGTTTAGAATACATTACGCAAGGGAAATACTACAATGCTATGTAAAAAATAAAAAGCTTGCGAAAAAAATTTCCGCGCGACAACACGCAACGCGCAGCGCGCTTGATTTTAGACGCGTAATCGGTTGCTTGCGATTCACGCTACGCGGGCGCGTCAGAATATTTTTCGACAGATTTTCGATGGATTTTTCCATGCGACAACACGACGCACACGCGACGCGTAAATCTTCAAAAAAATCGCGTATTTAGTTACAGAATGAAATGGAGCGCGCCGCGTATGCGTCACGTGCCGTGGGCGCCCAGAATTCTTTAGACTTCGCAACGTTTTGCAGCGCCATGCGCTTCAGTCTAGCGCTAGAAAGAGGCATGTATTCAATTACGCAATGAAAATACGGGCTGCGTGACTGTCGCCTCTCTCAAAACGCGTAGGCTTGCCTTACCAATACCTTTAAAATTTCTAGAAACTGCTTACCAAAATTCTGCAGCTTCAGAATTTTTTTCCCAGAAAAAAAATATAGCTTTGAAGATAGGTGTGTTTTGCCTAGGGGGGCAGTTTTGAAGTATTTGAAGGTAATCCCGGTGCTGTGGTAGCTGTGAAAGGGAGGTCGAGAAGGGAGGAGAAGGAGGGGGGATCCCACCCACTAAAGGCTTAGCGATGACAAACTGGGGCATTTCGAGACTTCAAAAACAATCGCTTTGAAGTGGAGGATGGCCAGGGGATGGGGTTGAAGATGGTTGAGAAATGAAGCGGAAGTGAGAGGAAGTTGGGCAAAAAGCAAAATTGTGTGGAGCGCGTGGATTTGAACTTGGATCACGCGAATGATAGGTAATGACAGAACTCGATTAGCTTGAGCTTCGGTTAGGCTTAAGCTTAGGCTTGGGCTTGGCTGAGGCTCAGCTTAGGCTTGGCTTAAGCTTGACTTAAGCTGACTTAAGCTTGGGCTTAGGCTTGACTTACAAGAAGTCGCTTTTAGGTGCTTTTGGAGTTTCGGGACGGGACCTAGCTAGTTCGATAGAGAAAAATTTTGAGCAACATCCCGTTTTCAAAAAGTGCTGATCGATAAAGCTGTTTTAAAAAATTTAATTTAATTAAAAATGCTCCCGGTGTCCGGACCCTTGTGGTGATTTGAGGTTATTTGCGGCGGTCGAGCGCCCCCGCCACATGAGGACTCCACGCGCCTTGATCCCGTCCTAGGCTGGCCAATGGCTAGTGGATTACAATTTTTTTGACCTTTGCCACAAGTTCGATTCTTATTTATCTTTAACCTTTGCTTTTTTGCTAATTAAATTTTATGACCGATAACGGTTCGCAAAAAAAGGGGGAAAGGTTACCAAAAAAAATTAAAAAGTTGGTAGCAAGCGGCACCAATCGCCAATGCAACCTGTGATGAACGCCTTGGCGGAGGGTTATAATGGGCCCGCCAGCCCCGAAAACACGTGAACCGGAAATGGACCCGAAAACTAGAAAAAAGCGCGCTTTAAAAATTTGATTTTCTAAAACATTTGATCAGCACGAAAACGGATGTTGCTCAGAATTTTTTTCTACAACAGTAGGTCCCGTCCCGAAACTCCAAAAGCACCTAAAAGCGACTCCTTGTTAGGCTTGGGCTTAGGCGTGCGCTTAGGCTTTAGGCTTGACCTAGGCTTACCTAGGCTTGTTAGGTTTAGGCCTCGGAAGCAACCTAGGCCCCGACTTGGAGGGTTTGGCTAGGGTGGGGCTTGGCTTGGGCTTAGGCTAAGTTTAGCTTAGGCTTGGTTTAGCTTAGACTCAGGCATCCTATTAGTTCGCAGGTTTGGCAGGTTGGCAGAAAATCTAAAATCAAATGATTTAGTATACCGGAAGTAAAGCTTTGAAGCAGCACAAGCCGATTAAGCTCAAGAAATGTAGTTTTTTAAAATTTCAAGCGGATTTCTGGCCGGAAGTAAAGCTTTTCAAAGAACACATCAAACCGGGGATCAAGATCAATAAAACGGGCTTAATCCCCCTCGATCGGTCCGTATAACGAATGGGCGACACAAAAAGTGGAGAAGCAGAGGTGCCGGACGTCCATTTCACAGCCCCGGATCGGCCAACCGGATGGCATTTTTACACCATTTCGAGCGTTAATTAAGGGCTCAAAAAGCGGGGAGCAGGAGGAGCGCTGGGCCTCTTAAAAGTGAGCATGACAGTGCTTCGTGTTTTGGGGACAACTGCTCGAATAACATTGTGAAAAATGAGCGGCAGTTGTATTGGCTGAGAACGGCTGAGGGGAGGGGGAGGCTTTTCTTTACGAGATCTCGGGGTCATTGATCAAGTTCTGTGTTGGGGGCTGGGAGGAACAGCCCTTTTTGTGAGCATCAAAAAATGGTCCTTGAGAGGAATTAGTCAAACTGTTGGGCGGAATATACTTTCGTAACGTTGGAGAATACCAAAACACACTAATTTTAGCGTTTTTTTAATAGACTTTTGGATTTTCCGGCACTATTTTCAAGCTTTAAATAATTTTTATATCGATTAGTTAGCTAATATGAGTATATTTATAAAGTTCGAACAAGAAAACACACAAAATTGAGCTTAATTGGTCCAGATTTTGTATTTTCAAATTTTTGTACGAACTTTTAACACATTTTAAATCTATAAAACTTACTGTATTTCCCTGGGAAAAATCGAAAAACGCTGCGTAGAACAGAAGAATTCAGGGTCAAATGATTTTCCGGGAACGCCCGGTCACACAGAGACAACCAAAATATGCCCCGAAAAATGTGAGGAAAGGCAAAATGAATCATTTTCGATTTTGAAATCGAAATTGGGTCCGGAAACGCTAGGTTAAAGCTTCCATCAGACCTGGCACAGGCTTGGCTTAGGCGGCCTGGCTTAGGCTTAGGCGTAGGCTTGGCTTGGCTTAGGCATAGGCTTGGCTTAGGCTTAGGCGGCTTGGCTTAGGCGGCTTGGCTTAGGCGACTTGCTTAGGCGGCTTGGCTTAGGCTTGGGCTTGGCTTAGGGAAACTATTTACTCACCAGATTTGCCAGCTTCTATGGCAAATATAGGAATATTTAGCAAATAGTTATTAATAACAATAAAGTTTCTGCGGCTGATTTGCGGTCGGGGAGGATGAGGGGGGTTTTTGGAGAATTGAGGATGAGAGATAGGGCGGGTGGCTGTTGTCAAAGAGCAGTTTGTGAGGAGGAAAAGGTGAGGAGGAGGTGGAGTAGGTCGAGAAAGACAAAAAGGGGGGTGAAGCTGCTGAAATTGATATCCCACATTCAATATACCCCCAACCACCTCAGAACCCGTCAAAAAGTAAAAAAAAAACGTGAAAAGATGACCACATGAAAAGCCATGCCCTTGTGGCTACCACTTTATACTTTGATTTCCTTTTAACAGCGCCACATTTCTGGGAAAAGATCATAAACTTTCCATTAGAAGTAATGGCTTCCTCTGGGCAACTGTCTTTTCTACTTTTCTACCTCCCAAGAGAGAACATTTTTTTGTGTACCAGTCTAGAAATGCGTCGTAATTTAATCAGAAGTATTTTAATTGTGTTTTTAATAAAATAACCTATATTACAACATAAAAAACTATCTAAAAACAGCAACAGCTTTTTCAAAAAGTGGAAATTTTGGTCAAAAAAACGGCAGTTTTTGGTCGAAAAATCTATTTCCTTTTTGGAGAGTTTGATTAAATTTTCTATAGTTTTTACGTTTAAGGATAGTAAAAAAGTATAAACACTTCCGTTATTTATATGTAAAATCGGCCCCTAAAAATTTTTCTGATTTTCTGAAAGCACGATCTCTTTGCTGTCGAAAATACGGCTCGCTGCCCACGCGCGCACGCGCTCACAATTTCCACTCTGCGTGCCCTCGTCATTTGGAAATTTTAATTTCGGTTTAGATCTGGCATTCTTGTTCTTGATATTCCTTTTCAAAATAATATATTTTCAGGCTCTTACCCGCTGCAACTTGTATATTTTGTGCTTCGAGCAAATTGTAAAGTTCGGGCGTTCGAGCCAATTCGCAAACTTATAGCGACTACAAAAAGTCTTGGACGAGAGTTTATAGCGATTTTTATGGTTATAATAGCATATTGATGAAATAGAAAGTGTAAAAACTAAAGCTACTTGCCTGATTCCTCGTTAATAAGGTATTACAGGTTAAAACAAAATTTTAAATTTTAAAAGATATAGTAAGATGCCCAATCCTCTTTATTTTGACGATTAGATGTTTGAATAAGCTAAACCAGAGACTACAACGTACGGATATTTGAAAGAAATAGTTTATGAAATGCTAAAACTTTGTAAATTTGCTCGAACACCCGAACTCTACAAGATGCCGTCTTTGCGAAGTGGCGTCACCGAATGGCTGGAGATGTACGACTTCTTGTAGATGTTTTTTCGCGGTTAGTCTCTTTCATGCTACTTCCCCGGCATTTTAGGCACGATTTTGATGCAGTGGATGGCCCGACGATCGACGGAAGGCGACTAGCAAGAAGGGGCAGCCGTACCGCGAAACGAACGAATCGATGGTATAGACATTTTCACCTTTCCCGTTAGATTTGCCTCGAAAAAACCCTGTAAAAGCGAAGAAAATAAGTGATAATCGATATTTTAGATTCTGTAGCTTGCGAATCGTAACAATATGTAGTTTATTTAATTTTTTCAGGTAAGACGCAGCTTGAAGGCGACACGACGCCTTGCGAATGTTTTTTTTTTGCGGTTAGTCTATTTCATTCTACTTCCCCGGCATTTTAGGTACGATTTTCGATGCAGTGGATGGTCCGATGGTCTAAGGAAGGCGGCAAGAAGGAAAGGATGGCCGTATCGCGAAAAATCGGCATCGAATGAATCGATGGTATAGCCATTTTCACCTTTCCCGTTAGATTTTCCTCGAAAAAAACTCTTAAAATAGAGCAAATAAGTGATCGTCGTTATTTTATACTCGGCAAATCGCTAATCGTAAAAATACGTGTTTTATTTGAACTTTTTCAGGCAACACGCAGCTCGAAATGACGCTCCTGGCGGCCACCGGCGTTATGACCAAATTTTCGGCGAAGATCACGCCCTGAACGACGCTTTGCGAATGTTTTTTTTTGCGGTTAGTCTTTTACAATCTACTTCCCCGGCATTTTAGGTACGATTTTCGATGACGTGGATGGCTCTACGGTCGATCGAAAGCGACAAGAAAGAAGAGACGGCCGTACCGCGAAAGCTGGGACTAAAACGGCCCAATGGTATGGCCATTTTCACCTTTTCTGTAGGATTCTCCTCGAAAAATCCTGGAAAAACGGAGAAAACAAGTGATTAGCGCTATTATATACTCGGCAAATCGCTAATCGTAAAAATTTGCATTTTATTTGAACTTTTTCAGGCAACACGCAGCTCGACATGGCGCTCCTGGCGGCCACCGACGTGGTAGTGGAGCTGACGACGAGGAATTCATGCCAGATCGACTTGGCAAGACAATTAGGAGAAGTACAATCGAAGCTTACAAGGTATTTGTATTTTTGAAACGATTTTTTAGAGTATACGCTCGCCAAGGAAGTGAAATACGCTAAAGGATAAGCCTTACAAAGTTGCACGGACACCAGAAATACACAAGCCGCCGCATGAGCTGGACGATGTCTTGTGGCTGTTTTTTTCTGCGGTTAGTCACCTTCATGCTACTTCCCCGGCATTTTTAGATACGATTTTCGACGATGTCACTGTTCCGACGTCCGACAGAAGGCGGTAAGAAGGGAGGGACGGCCGTACCGCGAAAACTCGGCATCGGACGAATCGATTGTATAGCCATTTTCAACTTTCTCGTTAGATTTTCCTCGGAAAAAAACTGTAAAACCGAGCAAAAAAGTGATAGTCGTCATTTTATACTCAGCAAATAGCTAACCGTAAAAATATGTCTTTTATTTGAACTTTTTCAGGCAACACGCAGCTCGAAATGGCGCTCCTGGCGGCCACCGGCGTTGCAGTGGAGCTGACGACGAGGAATTCATGCCCAGATCAACCTTGCAAGACGATTAGAAGAAATGGAATGGAAGCTTACAAGGTATTTTTATTTTTAAAACGAATCTTTAGATTATACGCTCGCCAAGGAAGTGAAATACGCGACGGGAGAAGCTTTACAAGATTCGACGCGCTCTGGTCCGCTCAAGGTCTGGAATTCCAAGAAGGACGTTGCTCGGCGGCGGACGGCGATTTTCCGTAAAATTCTTTTTCCAAAAGACTTCAAAATCAAGAATATAGTTTTTAATGGCTTGTTTATTTTCGTATTTTCTATCATATTTCAGAATCTAGAGTAGTAGGAAAAGAGAAAAGATCGTCGCTGCCTACGTAGATCGAAAATTGGCCCCAATCAGTCGTTCTCTGGGTCTATTCCCAGCCATAACACATCTATTCTTTAAGAATCGTTGTTCTCCTCGTTTTTCAAAACAGAGACAAGAAAATTTAGAACAAAAAGGGGGTTTATACAATAAATTCGGTTTCTAGGTGCGCTGATTTTCGATTTCTGAATTTCTCCTCCTTTTTTCGGGGCGAACAAATTCCTTCGGTCCTTAGGTTTTAAGCATTGACAAACAGAAGAAAAGGGCGGATTATTTTACTCGTAATTCTTTTCTTTTACCTTCTTTTTCTAGAAGTTTCAGGGGGCAGGGGGCGGGGGGCAGCAGTGGGGGGTTGAGACAGTTTCTATTTGTTCTATTCTAGGGTGGGCAAGAAAGTGGGCTAGAAGAGAAGACGTAGAAAAAGACGAAAAAGAGGACTGTCTATACCCGTTGTGTGTATGGCTTTGGAATCGTAGGGGGAGGAGGGGGGAGGATCGAGGGCACCAACCATTTTTCGCTTTTCACCCCCGCAGCGTGCGCATACATTTCGGGGGTTATCGATTTTTTCAAAGTTTAGCATATCCTAAAAAAAGAATAATATCTTTTACATATAGTGCTACTCAGTTAATTAATTTATCTTAAACTTTGGGCTTACATTTTGTATTTTGTAAGGCTAATTTGTGGCTTCAATAGACTTCATTTTTCCGATTTTGCTAATATTTTAATCATGGTTTTAGGCTTGAAAAATTTGTGTTTTAATATTTTGGGATATACTATTCAGCTTAATGATTTAAAAAAATTAGATTTAAAGTTTTTGTGTATTTTTTTGTATTTTGTAACTTATATCGAACTCTTGCTGCCTGATTTTTATTAATGGCAACTAGTTTTGGTTTTCATTCTTTTGTTGCACATTTTGCATATCATTTAACATTTAACGGTACTCTAAGCGAAATTCGACGAGTTTTTGGATTTTCGTCGCGTAATTGGTTGGATTTCGACGCCCTCCTGGTGTAATTTTTTTCTTTTTCAGTTTTTTTATTTAGTTCATGATACGATCTCCATTTTTTAGTTTTTAAAGGGACGGTGCCGCCAAGAAATCCGACTAGAATTGGGCCCTTTTGGCCCCTTGCTAAGGGGCGCGCGACAAGATTTGCCAACAAGGGGGTGCCGCACGCGACGCCGTGGTGTTATTTGGTGGCGGATTGAGGGTAGGAGGGTGGGAGAGAGGTAGAGAACGAGAGACAGCGATAGAGAGAGACAGAAATTGTTGAGTGTGTCAGCCAACACACCCTCTCCATCATCTCCCCCCGACAAAGAGCTTCTTCTCGTCTTGTCTTTTTTGCGTTGCCCCCCGACGTTTTCTTGGGTGGTGGGCCACAGCGCGTTGGAAAGTCTTTTCTGCCCTGTCATCGCACCTCCACCCCGCTAGCAGAAATCGACATTTCCGGTGCACGCCGGGATCTGGATTTGCCCGGGAAATGACGTTCACGTGCAAATTGGGTCCGGGCCTTCACCTTTGGATCTTTTTATTTTGCAGTCTGTAGCTTATAACTCTTTAATTAACGATTTTCCCCTGGAGAAACTATCCGAATTTGTATCTGCGAGCTTGCCTGTCTCAAAAAAATCTATTTTCTAGTGTTTCAGAGCGTTGCCCGATTTTTATGACCAACGGATTTTGTAGTTGGTAGCTGTTTGCGGTTTGTAGTGTGTAGTTATAGCTTGCATCTTTGCCGTTAGTTCGATAGGTTTAGAAAAATTTCCGAAATGATCTCTGCAAGCTTTCTCTCATTTTAAAGTTATTTTTTACTAATTTTCCGGAGTTTTTCGATTTTTTTATAAGTGGAAAATCAAATTTTGGCAAATTTCAAAATTGCCGAAACTGCCTCTGGTAACTTTTTTGTCTAAAAAATTAATTTTGATAACTTTCGAGTGAATTTTTCGATGTTTTGAAGTTGCGTAAGCAAGCTTTGGATAGTTTTTTAAACTTTTTAAACCTGTCAGTATCTATAGCGATATGCCTTGTCGGTCTTTAAAATGCAGCTGTTGAAGCTGGCAGCCTATGACTCATCAGCTCATTTCCAAAAACCCCCAATTTTTAGTGTAATACCTGACTCAACAATATTTCATTACATTCCTATTTCCGACTTTCGTAAGTCCGTAGCATTTCGTAGTTTCTCGTAGCTTACGACGTCTAGCCAGTGAGTAAAGGTACCCCCAACCATATGGCTGTGATTGGGGTTGGGTCCCAAAGCGAACGTGTCAGTATTGGTCAGTCAGTGGGAGAGAGAGAGAGAGGAGAGAGAGAGAGTAGCAGAAGCCCCATCGTTTGAGTATTACACCACGTTCCTCTTTACACGAATGGCCAACCAACCGGCTCTACCCCTCTACCATTACAATCCTCCTCTCCTTCCTTCCCTCCCCTCCTCTCCCCTTCTAACCAACCGATTGATCACCAAATTCTAGTCTATTTTTCTATTCTCTTTCTCCACCTCTTGCTCATTTTCTGATTGTCATTTCCTATCGACCAGCGCCCGCTAGAAAAACAAAACCCCCTCCGCTTAGCATCAACGCCAAAATTCCCACTCATCGCTGAGTTTCAAAAGGCTAGCACGTATCTATAACATCTTTATTAACAGTTCTAAATTAAAAATTTCCAAAAGCAAAATCCTGCTACGAAAGGGAATCGAACTTGCACCCTGAGATCGAGGCAACGTCGTTAACCGCTCGGCCATCCTCGAGCGCGGGTGGTTGTCGAGTTTTTCGCGTTAGAAACCTCTTAGACTACATATCTATTAGCTATGATATATTTTATACAAATCCCCAAGACAATACTGCAAAAAGAAAGAATATTTCCACGGTGGTGATCGAACTCGGACCCCAGTTTTCGAGGCAAAGTTGCTAACAACTCGGCCATCGCGAAATTTGGTGGGAAGGCCGAAAAAGCTTTTCGCTGATTCCAGTGCCAATTTGCCCAAAAACCGGCCCTACTATTTGACACTATCCACAGCACATTTCTTTCCGGTTTTTCCGTTCCTTTCCGATACAATGAAACCCAATTCCCCCACCAACACTTAGCGACTAGAGAAATCCCAGAGAATTAGAGAATCAGTCAAGCCAAGAAAAAGACTATTTGATGTGAGGAGCTGTGACCCGGTTGTTTGAGCTTCGTTCGTCCCCCCGATCCCCTCCCTTTTCCTTTAGGCTTCTCCTCTAGGCTTCTCCTTTCCATCGTCTTTTCCAAGAATGACCGCGTTGAGCTTCTTTTTGTGCTTTCTCGAACCTCGATTCCACCAAATTTCCATCGATAATTGATTTCGAGCTAATTTATTACTATTGAAATGCCCTTCAACCCTCGAGCACCCAATGCCCGAATGAAATCGTGTATGCGGCGAAATGTAAGCGGCGGCTACAAATGGCACAAATTCTGCTTCAAGTGCAGTACGTTTTTGGGATTAGCTCTAAAAAGTAGATTTAGTTTTCGGGAACCTTCGCATTATCGGGGGGAGGGACTCGCTTTTTCTTTGGTATCTAATTTCTTAGTATAAATCGACGAAATGATTTTACATTGTTTGTACTGTTGCTAAACTCACATTTTTGTTAGAAATACAAAAAATTCGATTTTCTACCAAAAATGAGCAAAATTTCGAATTTCTCTACCCTTTTCCAGGTTTTGGAGAGTTTTTGGGCTTGAAAAATAGTTAAAAATTTTAGTAAATGACTATTAAAATACGTCCTATTAAGTCACTATGGGATTTCTGAAAAATTAATAGCATGGAAAATTCCCCCGATAATGCAAAAATTCCGCTTTTCGAAAGTTGTAGCTTGGATTTTAGAGTCTGTTAATATGACGAAGTTATAAAAACCTCTATAACGCTACGAAACTTTACGAAATAACAGTTAGCGATCCAAATACAGCTTCTCTAAATTCAAAACCTATCAAAAAGACATTATAAAATTTTGAAAATAAAAGTTTACCATTTATTATTGTCCTCGTCGATGTCCACGTCGGTTTGTCCGTTTTTTTCCAGCCTTTCAAATGTGCCATTTTCCACCCAGCTTCTCGTCCCCCCAAAAAGCATGGCGCGCCAATTGCAGTTGGCATCTAGCAAATCGGCGGGCGTTTAGCAATGTGCAACAAGCTGCTCGACTCGATGACGTGCTGTGAGCATGCGGCTGAATTGTACTGCAAACAATGCCATTGCCGACGATGGGGACCGAAGGGCATTGGATTCGGAATTGGAGGAGGGACGTTGACCATGGATACTGGCGAACAGTTTGGCAATAAGGAGGTCGATATGACGTCAGTAATTTGGAGAAAAGTTGCATGATTTTTTTGTTGAAAAAAACTCTGAATGGACAAAAAAGGGTAAAGGTAGATTCCCCTTACTGATATAAAAATAAAAATATTTTTCCCTTTTAAATCCCCAGGGCCAAATCCCTTTTAAAAAATTCCCCCCCGGAAACCCCGGTACAAAAATTTTTGAACCCCGCCCCAAGCCTTGTGATGGTTAACCTACCGAATCTCGCCTGGTTTTGAACCCCTTAAATTTTTTTTCTTCAAAATTTGTCCTTTTTTTTGCACCCTCTACCCATTCCAGACATGTGCAATAAATTGCTCGATTCGGTGAACGTGGCCCCACACGAGGCCGAGCTCTACTGCAAGAATTGCCACGGCCGAAAGTACGGGCCCAAGGGCGTCGGATTTGGCCTCGGAGCCGGCTGCTTGACGACGGACTCGGGCGAGCGGTTCGGCAACACCAAGCAGTAGTCGGCGTTTAAAACGTGAGAAATGCTTCAAATGGCTGTTAGTGCAACTGATCTGCATGAAATATGACAAAAATTGATTAATTCCATCGAAATAATAGATTTTTTTTGAAATCCGGCACCTGAATTTAGAAAATTCAAAAATTTCTACCTAATCTCGTTTCAAAATTTCCCCAATTTTTTTTGCATAAAATACAGTTGAGGGCATTTTACAAAAATTTATAAAATTCTCAATTTTTAAAACATGGAAAACCTAAATTTGGGTAAAATATAGTTTTTTTTCAAAATCAGGTACCAGATTTTCGAAAAATTTAGAAAAACCACCAACTAACCCAGCATCAAAATCCCCTCAAATTTTCGCATGGAATGCAGTGCATGGCAAACTCCAAAAATACAGTAACCCCCATAAATTTCCCAACTTTTAGAAACCGCCCCATGACAGCCGAGGCTTTCACCGCGCCCATCAACCCGCAACACCACTGAATTATCTCAAACTTTTCTGCTATTTGAAAAACCGGCTACGGTTCCACATAAAATCACTTTATTCCTACTGTAAATCGACCATTTTCGGCATTTATTCAATGATTTCAGCGATTTTCAACGACTTTGATCCTATTCTTGTTGCCATACCAAAAAAAACCCCGATTTTTATGCCTAAAATTGCTCCAAAATTTTTAGTAACACTTTTTCGTTTTTATTTTTTCACTAAATTCAATTGATTGCGTTGTTTTGAATAAAATGAAAGTCGAAGAGGGGCGAGTTTTGGGGGGACAATGGAGCCTAACGAGGCGAAAAAGCGAGACTCCAAGGCGTCTTTTGGAAAAGACGGAATTTTGGGTGAAATGGAGGCCAAAGCTATTCTTTTGGCTAACACATTTTTAATTCTATCTATATCGTCCGTTTCTGAGCATTGGCTGCTTTACAAGGTAAATTATAACATTTTTTCAGGTTTTTAAATTTTTCAAAATTTAATTGGATTTTATAACTTGAAAAAAATGAAATTTGAAACTTTTAGAGCTTTTTTTAGAACTTTACCAATACGAAAATAGTATTTTTTTAAATATAGGCACTTTTCAAAGGCCACAAATAGTTTTGAATTTTTCAATAATGAGAGCTTTTCAATTTTATTAAATTCTAACTACAACAATTCACCCAAAAATCTGCTCCTTCCAAATTGCTCACACTCCTGCGAAATTCCCATCCAACAAAACCCGGAATTTCCCACAAATTCCACAAATTCAGGTGCGAAGACAAACACCGCCGCCGAGTCACTGTTTCAAGCATACGGTACTTTTTTCTTCATCCCCAAAAAGTACAGTAATCCAGTCGATTCAAGGGGTGCACTATTTGCAATGTCTAAACCGATCTTACGCGCTTATCGAGCAGCACACGTCACTTTTTCGATTGTGCAACGATTTAACAGGTAGGAAAATAATTAAAACCCCTTTAAACTGCTACTAAAATTCAGAAAGTACGCGTAAAAACGTTTCGCGACGTCAATTGTTGTATGATGGAAGTTGTCATTGGTTTTTATAGAGATTATGAAACAATTTTTTAACCTTTTTTAGGGTGCTGACCGCCCCGTGGTCAGAATGGACCCCGGCGGCCATTTCATACTGGGAATTCGGCGTGTCGGCCCTATTCTCATTAGCCGCCCTGGGAAATCTCGTGTTTGCCGCTCATCGGGCCGTCAAGGTGGGTGTGTGTGTGTGGCTGGGGGTTGCGTCACAATCTTTTATCTAGTGTCTAGCGTGTCTAAACGAGACAATAGATCTAAAGAAATCTAAAGGAATCTAAAGAAATCCCCTCGGTCTAATTGGGTCTCCGGTTTCTAGCCGGATTAGGGCTCCGGAAAGGGTAAACGGATTCAAAAATCAAATCTAGTGCCTGCTAAATTAGTGCAAATCGATAGCGCTACTATTTCCCGAAAAAGCAAAAAGTTTTGACCACGAAAAGCCTCGAACCCTCCCCTTAATACTTAGAGGCGCGCGCTGTACCAATTAGCCAACAGGGGGACAGGGTTGGGAAGGAAGAGAGCCTTGTCAACCCCCTCCCAATTCGCAAGGAGGGAATCCCGCATTTTTCAAGTTTTGGAAAATTACCAAAGCTACAAACTACAACTTTCAGGGTAACGAAAAAGTAGCCGGTCGTAATGCCTCCATCAGCTGTGGCCTTTTCATCTTCACTCTTCTCACCCAGCTCCATATAATGCACAGTGTCAACACCCAGCCCCCAACAAATGAGGTACCCTAATCTTTATACTAAACTTTACTTTGCCTTACCTTTACTTTCAGGCGGAAACTCTCAAGTATTGCGAGGCCGGGTGGAGCCTGTTGTCGGGTTGTCTGGGCACCGCACTGTCAGGTGGGACAAACACGGAACCGAACCACCAATTTTTAGGCGTGTGCGGCTATTTGTACTTGGCGGCAGCGCAGGTGGATTTTTTCGGGGGTTTAAAATAGGTTTTTACAAAGCATCATAAATTTAAATTATAAAAAACATGCCAGAGAGCAGAAAAAGGCTAAAATTTAGCTGATAAAGTTTTCTAAAACTGTCACGATCGCTGAATTTAGCACCTTCAATCGATAATTTAGTAAAAAAGCTACGGATAATTTAATCCCTTCTAAAATAGGTTCGCGAACTCCGGGAACGAAGCCAGAAACGCCGAAGATTAATGCACAACGCCATCCTAAGCAGTTGCCGTCAAGAAATCGCGGTCGCAATCCGTGCCAAAATGACCGTTTTGTAGCTTGTACTTTGTAGATGCTCGTATGCGACTTTTAAAAGCATACATTTATTCCCAAATCCTTGGAATTTAATTGCTACATGGAATGGGATAAATAAATACCGAAAAACTGGCGCTACCCGTTGAAAAAGCCCAAAAACACATTGAAAATCACCGGGCTTGGTTTAGAAAATGAAAGATTTGATAGGCTACATTAAAATTCATTAGAGTTTCAATTAACTTACAGTAAGTATGAGAAATTGTGAAATTGAGAAAAAAATGAGTTCAAAAAAAATTACGATATTTTCAATCGCTGACTTCCGGCGCTGCCCACTCGGCCATAGGTCCGCTTCAGCTCGGAGATCATAATTTTCATCCCTTGAGTCCAGCTCCCTGAAAATAACAAATATTACAAAAAGACTTAAACTTAATTGTTTGTTATCGATCCTAACTTCAAAATTATCGCCAAAAACGCACCCATTTGCTCGGGGAATTTCTGCTGCCATTGATCAAAGAACGCCCAGGCTTCGTCGTATTGTTCGCGATCGAGCGCTGAAAATAGCATTTGCTTAATTAAATTTAAATCAATTTTACTATATTAACACTTTTATCTTGCTATGGCTTATCAAATTTCACCAAAAATTAACGCTAAAATTGGTAGGGCAAAAATTATTGCTAAAAATTATTTAATTATTTTTAATTTTTATGTTTAATTTTATCAAAATCAACATTTACCGTCAACGACGAAATTCAATTTCTTGACGCACGGCTCGGTCATCCCCTGCTTTTGTATCTGCTCCTTCAGCGCTTCCAGCTTTATCTGCACCCCTTCGCATTTTACCTGAAATCAAGCAATTTTATTCATTTCTATTTTCAAAATACCGGGTGTAACCGTCGACAAGCCTTATAGATAAATGCTATACACTGCTCGGCGGTCAACGACACGTCTCCGGCAGCTTTTTTCGGCAATCTAATTGGAATTAAAATTCTTGAAGTCAAAGTCGACCTACCGGTCGTCCGATTTCGACTTTTGTTGATCCTCTACCACGTTCGGAGCCGAGTAGATGAAGGTTGTTTGGCGCTCCAAAGGGTTCTGCAAGAGTTTGTCGAAGTTTTAAGGAAAAAGCAAAAAAATTCGTCTTGGGAGGGATTCGAACTCGGGTCTTGTGGGGGAGAAAGGACAGTCTAACCAAGAGACCAGAGTCGCAGTGGGAGGGGGCAAGGGCGGGCGCTCTTTGAACCCAGCGGCCCGCCGGATGCAGGATGCAGGATTTTCCACTTTTGTATCAAATTTGCAAACTTTACGTAAAACATCGATTTTTCGATTTGCATGTTGACTACAACCTACAGGTATTATTGACTGTTGGCTCGGTAATGACATTGAAGAGGATTGAGGCGTCAAAACGGGCGTTCGCGGAAGTCTTGGAGGAGAATTTGACTAAATAAATTTCGTTATTTTCGATTTTGTTTTACAAACCACAGAAGACGGTTGTGGCGTGCTGGTCCGATCTGAAAATCCCTCATCCGACCACACGGGGGAACCCTGAGGGGGTATCTGAAATGTTTCGCATTTGAATTCATTTTTGTGACCTACCGATCGGGAACGTGTTGCAAACACGTCGCGTTGTTTTAGGCCTGAATAAAAACTGGATCGAGAATAAATAAAAGATACTTACCATTCACATTAAAAGCATCGTAGACAGGTTTGTAGGTGGGCGTCGCGCTGCGCTCGAGTTGCACCTGTAAAACAAGTTTATTTAAAACTTGATTTCAAGCCAGACCTTTCGATTTCAAGGTTTTCAAAAAGGATTGAATTTAATTCAAAGGAATTATGAACCATATTATTGATAATTATACTAGCTTTACGAAGATCTCACCTCATTTCCGATTGTCGTCGGTCCCATACGCCAACGCCGCCACGGGAGTCCGGCTGCGCCTGAAAATTCTCGACATTGTGGGGGTTCCAGAAATTCTCTAAAATTCCCAGCTTCCGAAAATGAAAAAAAATGGTGAAAACTGAAGAAAATGGAAGCGTTTCTCTCTCCACAAGAGGGCCAGTAATTCGAATGGGAAAACCGGCCCCCGACGAATGTCTCGATTTTTCACATAAAATTAACGGGAAATTGAAGCGGTGGAAAGGGGTGGGGGCTTATTGATTTGGCTGAGATTTGTAAAAAAACGTCGAACATTTTGAAGAGATCTTTGATTTCTAGAATCACTGATTTTAAAGGTTTGGCCCGCTTCGCCAAAATGGGGCAACTAAAAGCCAGAAAAATTAGTAGAGCCATGCCCGCTTTAAGTCCCAAAAATCTCCAACGGGCTTGCCAATCCATAATTGCTAAAAAAGAAGTTTTGTAGCCAATTTTCTAACTTCAGTTGTAAATCGGGCGCGGAATAGAACCTGGAAAAAGCGTGGCCCGAGACATAGTGGGTGATATTGAATTGGCTTAGCCAAGTGGATGGAATGAAAAGAAAGAGAGCCAATGGGCGGCACACACACAAAACCCCGATAATTGTTCTCTCGACAATCTGCGTGTATGGCAAGATGGAATTGAATCCAATCGGCGATGCGGTGAGCCGATAATTGGGCGTGAAAATCGGGGGTAGTAAAATCCGGCGATCGATATATAGTATGTAAAAACTGGAAAATCAATCCAAGGAGCTAAAAACAGCTAAAATAAGCTAAAAAAAGCTGTTGCATTAAATCAGCATTCGCATTCGCATAACAGCTATTAACCAGAAATCCATAACAATTCCTGAAGACCCGCCCGCCGTATAAGATAAAGTAACATAGGAACAACCTTTAAATCTCAAAAAATCATTCCAAAAACTAGAAACCTGAAAACTATTTTTTCACCGAAACGCATCCAGAAAACTAAAAACATCCCACATAAGCTATCAGAAGAAAACAAAAGTGTAGAAAAATGCTGGAATCACCCCATGCCATCGGGGTAGTGGAAAGGGGGGTCTATAAATCTCTAAATCTCATTCCAAATAGGCGAACAATTCGTTCAACCATCGAAAAACTAAAAAAGCAGCTCAAATAAATCTAAGAATAGCCGGAAATGCACAAGAATCCATGAAGAAATCCTGAATGGGGTATTAGAATTGGGGAGGTCGATAAATCACATGAATCGCAGCCTAAAATTTCAAAACCCTGAAAATAGCTTATTTGTCAAAAAATAAATCGAGACCAGTTAAAGTCGAATACGCTATCAGAATGCACAGAAACTGAAACGGATGCACGATGTTCAGTTTTTCAAATTGCGAAAATTACTTCTAAGATCTGAATACCAATTTATAAACTAAAATGGCATCCAAAAAACAGGTCAAATAAACTTGAATAATGCCAGAAATCCACAAGAATCCCTGATGACTCTGAAAAGCATGCCAAACCCTGGAAGAAATAGGCGTAGAAACCTGAATAACGCTAATATGCCCAAACTGTCATCGGGAAACTAAAAAACGGCTCAAATGTTCTATCAGAATTTCCAGAGATAGAAGCGCGTCATCGGTATTTATCTTTCAAAATCTGGAAAATCAATTCTAACATCTGAATATCACTTCAAAAATAGGCAGGCATTCAGCAAAGTTTAAAATTACTTAAAGGACATATAACAATAACTGGAAATAGGCCGTCAGAGACATCAGGAAATGTCGAAACCCCGACAAATTTTGCAATCCTAGAAATCGATCCGCTTATGAGCTAACTTTGGATCTACAAAAACCAAACACAGGCCAAATAGGCTAGTAGAATCCCGAGAAACAGTCTAAAAATTTCGGAAGCACCCAAACGCCATGGAGAGGGGGGGGGGGGGAATCGATAAATCTGCAAGAATACGTTTAAAACTCCAAAACTCTTTTTCTACCTATGTTGCCATCCGGAAACCGGAAAAAAATCGCCTGAAAAAAAGCTATAAGGACAACGAGAAATGTATACAAATTCTGGAAACACCCACGCCACCAAGCCCCCCATAAAACACCGACGGCTGGCAAGGTTGTAATTACGAGAGATCCCGAAAATTGTGAGCCGCGACATCCTCTCGTTAGCGATTCACACACACAGACAAACAGACAGCTATTTCTATATTTCTCCAATCCTCGCATCTCTCCAGCCAGCAAAATATTTTCCGGACGATGCATCCGGACTATGGCGCGGCTAAATCCGCGGGGTTAGAGCCGCTATAGCTAGCTAAATTCTATCTAAAATCACGCAAGACTTGGAGAACCAAACTCTGCGATTTTAAACCTAAAAAACTGGGAATAACAAGCCTCTCAAGTACAGAGAGTCGACTGCTAAACGCGATTTTTCCGCGAAAAAGAGTGATATACCACGATCCCGGGTTCTCACGACCCCCATTTTAGACCGAAAATGGAAGTAAAATGGAAGTAGAGGTAGAGATAATCAATTCGTGAAACAAAACAAGCCCGATTCGAATGAAAGGGACCCGAATACTGAGATTTCTCTACATTCTCAACGACCCTTCAGCGTCGAATCACCATCGCCAAACCTTCCAGTCACCCCGCCCTTCTCCAACGTAATACCTATTTCCCGGAAACCCTTAGAAAACCTGAAAATAAAGAAATGGAAGAGTTGTCGGTTGATGAAATCGACCGGCCAGCCTGAAGGTGCTTTTTGTCAAAAATGAAGAAAGGCAACCATGCCAACCAAAAGGGCAATCAGCCGGCTCGGCGCTATTCAGCGTAACCCTTACGGAAAGCATTCTAACAAATTGACTTTTCTAAGGCTAGGAATAATCGGTAATATCTAGTGCCAAAACAGGAACTGCATGGAAAGATTTACGAGGAGAAAACGGCATAAACAGCTCAGCGATAGCTCAAACGTGAGGGTAGCAGCGTCTAAAAATCACCTTAAAACTGGAGAATTTACAAGTTTGTGGAGTCGGGCGCGATCACAAGCTGATGAATTATCGAAGAAAAAAAATGAAATGAGGACCGGGAAAGAGGCTGACTGGAAAAGCCGAGAATCTGCCTAAAACCACCAAAAAAACTTCAAAAGCCCATCTGTTTCACTTAAAAACAATTACCCGCTTTCACCCCTAAAAAGCCCCTGACAAACCGGAAAGAAAAGGGTTAAAGAATAAAAAGGCTTAAAAGAACACACTTCAAGACGAATGCCCCGAGTTTAAATCAAATTCAAATCGAAAATTCGAGGATGAGGGCTTTGCGCTAGGCGTTCTCTAGAATCTAAAAAAAAGGCAGGTGTTTGTCAGAGATGGCGGTCGCCGCGACACGTTCTGGCTGGCCATTCCGCCAAAATAGCCGGTGATGGGAGAAAGAGAGGAGCGCCACAGTCACCAAGGCCCAGGCTTAATTAACGGTCCCCACCACCCGCGCCCCACACAGGAAAAGCCGTCATAGATCCGAGGCGCCAATGCTTTTCCAGCATCGATCTTGCCTGGAAAATCATTGATAAAGAAGAACAACGTTAATCGACGTTTAAAAAGCTTAGCGCCCTCAAGCAATGTCCCAAAAGATGCGCGTGTTCTTGAATGTCGCCTAGAAAGTGTAAAAACTGAAAACGCTGCTTTTGATGAGCAAAAGCCGTTAGTAAAACGCAATAGCAATCCAAAAGCTAGTGTTTTCGGACAACTATAATGCCTGGAAAATCAGCTGTAAAAGAGAGAAGAATCTCGAGAATAAACTCGATTTGTTGTTCTTCATTTCAGAAGCTCAATGGTCTTCGAAAAAACTGATAAATGACTAATCCCAGCAAGAAAAGCTAGAATAAAACGTGAGAGCTTTTCTAAATAGCCAAGACAAATTAAACGCGCCCTAAATGTTGCAAGCAAAGTCAAAGCCGATGAACAAGTTCTCAACCTACTTTTTGCAGCATGGAAAATCCGTGACAAAAGTTACTGAAGCCAAAAGAGCAGGAATAAGCTCGACTTGCTACGCTGTCTTATCAAAAAACGAAGGGAAAATTCTGCCTATTTTAACGAATAAACTCCGCGGAACGCCCAGAGACACGATATCAACCGTAAGCACACGTTTTGCCAGCCCACATCATCCCTGGAAACTCAGTTACAAAAGTTTCGAAAAAGCCTTGCATAGTTTTTGTAAATAGTGCGTCTAGTAAATAGCCTAATGCTGTCAATAAAATTCCGACGAAAACGCGTGAGCTACTAAAGAATAGCCTAATAGGTTGACACCATCTAAAAGCATTGTAAAAGCACCAAATGTATGTGACTGAAGTCTTTGAAATAAATCTTGGTATCTTGTACGGGTTACGCAATGACTTTAGACGGCAATATAACGTAGATAATTTATTCATTCAAATCACATTCACAAAAAGATCAAAGATGCAGAGCAAAAAAATATGGCATCGCCAGATACAACAAGATATTAGATCACGAAGCTATTAAAAAATACACAGTTGCTATTCCATTATTAAATTAACTATCATAATTGGCCTTTATTCATTCTTGCGTGGCCGCTTTCTTCTTCTCCTCACTCAACTTCTCCTCTCTCTCGATGTCTTCCAGGTCATCCCGGAGCATGTTAATCTTGAACTGCAAAAAAACGCATAACTCAACAACCGTTCAAATATAGGTGCCATAGAGTTGTAAGTTAAAGAAAGACCCAAAATAGAGTAACTGTATGGGTCACTATTTAAACGGAAAGGGCGTTTCAGCAAAAAGTGACTCGGTTTTTTGGGGGAAACATTTGATTTAAAATACTGAAAAGCTTACTTGCGCCGGCTGTCGAGGCGACTTGTTCACCTGAAGGCTCATTTCGGAGACGCGTTGAACTAAGTTATCGACGGGTGGGGTCCGGGGCTCCCCGATCGGCACGAAAGGCTCCTGGAATCGAAATATTTATCAAAACGAATTCCCAATGAAATAAGGGTGCTTGCCGTTTAGCGGGGGAGGGGGGGGGGGGTAATTCTCTTCTCATTAATCACGTACACCCCTATAACGAAATACCAATCAACTATATCAAAATTTTACGCAAATTTTTGAATATAAAAAGCTCAAAAAAACTAAAAATTTTCGGAAATTCTGAATTCTTCCGCGCTAAAAATGCCCACATTTTCAAAATTTGAAAAAGTTTTCATATATTTTACAAATTTACTAGCGAATACACAAAAACGACTAAAAATACATTACATTTGATTAAAACAAGAGCTGTGGGTCGGGAAATAAAAGATAGGTCCGTCCTGCTAAACGGGAAGCACCAAAATAAGAAAAGGAATTAGTGGCTAATATGAAATAAAAAATACCAGCGGAATGAGCTTGGCCAGCTGCAGCCGGGCCCGGCGTTCCGGGGAAAAGACGGGCAGGCTCAGCGAGCGCGGCCTCGAGGTCGAGGTGGAGTTCTTGCCGGCGGCCTTGTTGCCCTAGAAAAAGCGTATAAAGCAGAATAAATTGATATACCAAACGACGTCTGCGCCGCGGAAGGCTTGAGAAGGACTTCCGTTCGGCCGAAGTCTGGAAAATACAGTTAGTTGCTTTCAATGCATATCATGAAGAAGCCCATAACAAGAAAATGCAAGCAAAAGCATCAATTAAATTGGTTACCTGCTTTCGGCGGGCCGCGCGTGTGAGCATTCTGTGGCCAGTGCGGGCGTTCAGCTAAAAAACGAGTTATACATAACCATAACCGAAAGAAATTTCTGTGAAAATTTCGAGAACTAAAGGATTGCGGGATCCTGCTATTAGGGCACAATATCCGCAGTCTACGCTTTGCTATCAGAATCTCGAAATTCGGTGCTTTCCCAATATCGGGGGAGGGCTATCAGGAGAGCCAACTTTTTTCTTGGGATTCAATTTTTCCAACATAAATAACGAAATTTTTCTAACCCGTTTTTTTTGCAGATGTCTAAACGTACTCACAAATTTCTATTGCCAATTACAAAAAAATCGATTTCGGCCAAAAATGGTCGTTTTTCGTTCCAAATATCCACCCCAAAAATTTTTTTCTAGGTTTTTTTATTGTTTTCCACCCGAATACAGCTAAATTTTGCTATAAACACTATTAAATCATCCATATCAATTTATGTAGTTATAATAGTAAGTAATTTTGCTTATTATTTTAACTTCGAAACAAAAATTTGTTCCAAAAACCTGTATCTCACCTCAACTTCCACTTCGGGCTCTTGCAAAACCTCGATCACATTCACATTGGCGATGTTCGGGCTCACGACGGCCACCTAAAATGAAAAACCAATTCATAAGTATCCATTCCCCCCTGAGTTATTGTCATAATTCCAAAATTTCGGTAGCGAGTTATTTACGAGTAATAACGAGTTTCCGATCACCAAAACATCATGAAAACTTTATTAGAACATTCCCAAAAGGCAAGTTTTGACCATTTTGTGTCATTTTCAGAGGTTTTTGAACCAAGATTTTTATATCCCAAAATTAAAATATTGAAAAAATTTTCTATTAAAAATAGGGAAAATTTTGCCGCCCCCTTAAAAAATTAATTCCAAAATCCTGTATCTCACCTGAAACTCTTCAGCCTGCATCGGGATTTCGGCGGGTCCGCCGCCAGCGCTTTTGTGGTCGTGGTTGATGGTGTTGTAGTTCTGCTTGATGACGACCTCCTAGAAAGAGAAACCAATTTATAAGTATCCATTCCCCCCATGAGTTGTGGTCATAATTCCAAATTTCGGTAGCGCCTAATTACGAGTTTCCGCTCACGAAAACATTATGAAAATTTTATTAGAACATACCCAAAAAGCAAGTTTTGACCATTTTTTTGTCATTTTTCAAACGTTTTTGAACCAAGATTTTGATATCCCAAATACTAAAAAAAATAAACTTTTGCAACCTCCTTATTATTTATGTGACCTTCCAAACAATGACTTTTTGAAAAAATTAATTCGAAAATCTTGTATCATACCTTGTTCTCTGTCGACAACGCCGAGCCGCTATCTTCAGAAGTGTCCTTGCCGATGTTGGAAGCGCTCTTGAAGCCGTCGACGTTTCTCTCCGTGATGATTACCTAGAATGAGAAACCAATTTATAAGTATCCAGTCCCCCCATGAGTTATTGTCATAATTCCAAATTTCGGTAGCGCCTAATTACGAGTTTCCGATCACCAAAACATTATGAAAACTTTATTAGAACATTCCGAAAACGTAAGTTTTGACCATTTTTTAGTCATTTTTCAAACGTTTTTGACCAAAAAGACCAAGTTTTTATATCCCAAAATTACCCTATTTAAAAAATTTATAGTAAAAAAAATTAAAAATTTTGCCACCCCCTTAAAAAATTAATTCGAAAATCCTGTATCTCACCTCGCGATCAATCGACACATCAAACAGGCTCGTCTGCAACGTGTCGTCCAGCCTGGCCTCTTCGATGTCGTAGTCCTGCTTGATGACGATTTCCTAGAAAGAGAAACCAATTTATAAGTATCCAGTCCCTCCATGAGTTATTGTCATAATTCCAAATTTTCGTAATGCCGAATTACGAATATCCGATCACCAAAACATTATGAAAGCTTTATTAGAACATTCTCAAAAAGCAAGTTTTGACCATTTTTTGTCATTTTTCAGAGTTTTTGACCAAAAAGACCAAGATTCCCAGAACAAGAAGAACAAGAGAAATATCCCAAAATTAACATATTTAAAAAAATTATATTCACAAATAAAAATTTTGCTTCCCCCTTATTATTTTTGTGACCTTCGTAAAACAGGAATTTTTGAAAAAATTAATTCGAAAACCCTGTATCCCACCTCGCCTCCCTTGATGGACGTCTCCGAGATGCTGCGTTGGGCCTGCTGGACGTCGTTCTGCTTGAGCTTGTCGTAAAAGTCCTCGACGTCGTTGTTGTTCATATCATTGCGAACTTCCTAGAATGAGAAACCAAATGATAAGTATCCATTCCCCCCATGAGTTATTGTCATAATTTCAAATTTCTTTGATCACCAAACCCTTATGAAAACTTTATTAGAACATTCCGAAAACGCAAGTTTTGACCATTTTTTGTCATTTACCAAAAGACCAAGTTTTTATATCCCAAAATGAACCTATTTATTAAAAATAAAAAATTTACTAAAAACATTATTAATTGCTCATATCTAGTTATTAGGCTACACACTTGTAGAAAAATTCGGTTAGCCCCAACCCCCTGATATTCCCAGAGCACCAAATCGTACTTAGACTCAGATTAATTTTGACGAGACAGTTTGAAGGCCGCCTGGTATTTTTACCCCCTTTTTTCATTTATGTCACCTCCGAAAACCTGACTTTTTGAAAAAATTAATTCGAAAACCATTATCTCACCTTGAGATCTTCAAAATGGTCCAACGGGTGCGAATCCGACTTGATAATGGCTGGCGCCGAGCAGCTTCTCCTGGCATGGTCGTTGGCGACGACGTCCCCCTAGAAAGAGAAACCAATTTATAAGTATCCAGTCCCCCCACGAGTTATTGTCATAATTCCAAATTTTCATAACGCCGAATTACGAGTTTCCGATCACCAAAACATTAGGAAAACTTTATTAGATCATTCCCAAAAAGCATGTTTTGACCATTTTTGGCCATTTTTCAAACGTCTTTGACGAAAAGACCAAGATTTTGCGTTGCCTAATTGTATTTAAAGTGAGTTTTTATCCCAAAATTAACAACTGAAAAGTTTTTATATTAAACACTATTAAAAAGTAGAGCTTAGTTACAAAAATCTGATGTAAATGCTAAAGTATCGAACGTCGGTCGAGATTTCAAATTTTCACAAGTTATTAAGTAGAATTTCGAAGCGTTGAAAATTTGTTTTTCGGAAACGTGACTGATTTTCTAAAAACTGACAAACATCTGTCTTTTTTGACAGTTTCTGAATTAATCCCCCACTATCTTAGACCTATTATTGCAAAAGCACGCGAAATTGATAATGTACTCGTTCAATATTTCGAATTTTTCCATGAACACATCTGACGGAACCAACCAGAGAACTTTTGGAAAATAAGCTCCAGTCTACAGCATAAAATATGCCCCAAGTCCCATTAAAAACACTCACTCCGTAATCCGGGAGCCCGACGAAGGTGATCAGCTTGGGGTACCTCGGCAGACTCATCTCTCAAGTTAGCAGGAGCCGAAAGAAAAGGAAGGAAAGTACCCTGAAAAAGGAGCAAAATTTAGGAAGACAATTCTCAAGCTGAGACGAATGGAAAAATAGGAAAACGAAAAAAGCAATGAATTAATTGCATTAAACCCCCCGAATTAAATCGAATCTGCAGACGCTAAACATTCCCAGATATCGAAACCCGACAAGTAGGCACTACAAATACTAAAAAAAACCACTTTTATAAACTTTTGTAAGTAGCCGGCCTAAGAACCAAATGAAGCCCAGTATATACAAGACCAAAGCTTGATGAAATTAATTGTGAGAGCAAGTCTGTTTTTCGTGTCTCAGTGTTAAGCCCAAGTTTAAAAACTTGGCTTAGCTTAAAATTAGTTTGCTCTACGGGCGGCAAAAACGGGCCCTTCATGGGTTTATCATCCAACTTGGCTTGGCTGATTTCTTAGTGTTTGAAAGCTAGAAAAACATCTCGAAAAGTTGAAACTAAGTTGAGGCGTAAATAAGAAATATAAACAAAGAAAAATAATGTAATTTAGCGAATTTAGCAACGACAAATAGCGATGTTGAAGAAGTTTTGGAAGTTAAAAGATTTAATTTTGGAAAACTAGGCCCGAAAACCGAAAGAGAAAGCCAAAATAAAGCGGAATCTGTTGTTTGGTGTAGAGTACTGCGAGGGGTGCTCACGCCGGATGGGCGGCCGCAGAGAAAGGCTTGAAATAAAAGGTTTTGTGGGGGACGGATGGCATGAAATGTACCGGGAAATGAGTAAAAGTCCTAGATTAACGCGGAAAACGACGAAATTACCTAATAACTTTGTAACTACATCGGTAAGTTGCGAATTAGCTAATGGCAAGTCTCATATCATCCATTTGCCAATAAGAGCCGATAAAAAGTTAGAAAAGTTAGCGATAAAAAGGGTTTTGTTTTTAGAAATAACTAAATTGTATGCGGAGTATAGAAATACGGGCCGGTTTTTCTCTCTGGGCCCGCGAGTACGGAGCGCGCTTTAGCAAACTTCCAGTACTTTCCTGCCTATTTACGAACAAGTGTATGGTGTATTGCAACGGAACTTTATTTTGTTTTCGTAATTTACAACTTCACATGTTTGTCAGCAATTGTGAGAAGAAAGATAGTTTGCTGAAGAATTTCTTTTCGTAGTTTCGGCTATAAGTTCCTCCTGACCTTGGTTTCGAATACCAGCTTTTGTAAAACGCTTAGTCGTTGTGAAATCAAAAAACTGTTCAGCTAGAACATAAAACGAAAACCTAGAACGAAAACGGGGAAACGCGAATAGAATTACAAGTCGTGTATCATTGATTATTGTATTTCTGTGCGATTCAGCCTGTAGCTTTCATTGCTTGCACGCTCTTTCTATGTAATTTTATACTTATTTTTAGGGGCTGAGGTGGCGACAACGACGAAAATCGACACAAAAAGGCGAGATCATCACCTTCCTGCTGTTGTAGTAACGCGGTTAGTCGTTTTCGCTTTACTTCCCCGCCTTATCACATCTTGTGATAGGAATCTTTTAGTTAACTTCAGCGTTCGTTGCCGGATGAAATGACGATAGGGCACGACGTTGCTGATTCCGTCCTTCGCTCCAGCGGCATGGGCTATTAGCCAGGTTTATTTGGTTTTGATACCTTTCACTTAGGGCCGGGCTGCAATTCGCGATGTCAAAGCAGGCGATCAAAGGAGTCAATTTACGAAAAAGGAAACTATCCGTGCTGGGGCCACAACGATGACAGGTGAGCAACGATGTTTGAGAACGCGGGGAAGGCGGCGTTTGAGCAAAAATGCGCTCTTAGTAAACGCGGGAAGAGGATGCTGCTCAAACGTCGTTTTTCCCATTTTCTCGAATATTGTTGCTCATCTGGGATTATCCCTCTGTGCTCGCCAACGTGCTAATCGGGCGATGCATTACTCAATTTTCCACCGACGGCGCGATATCACCCAGTAGAGTCTAGAAGCTATCATTGTCGTTAAGTCAGAAACCATCACTTTACGAGATTCGGGACCGGGGTAGCTTAATATCGACAAAAGTTACAAAAGAAGAATCGCAGACGGGGCGACGATATACTTAAAATTAGCTATTTGCGTGCGTTTCCGGTTTCCGGCGTATAAAAACGTTCTTGAAGTCGGTGCATCCTACTTTTTCTACTCGTCTCTTTCGTTTCTGATGTTTACTGAGCGACTACGGTCGGCTACGCGATTTGATGATGGTGGATCGGCTGTCCTTCTTGTATCAAGCGCAACGCCGGATGACGAGGACTTATGCATTTCAGTTGTCTCGTCTCAAAATGAACTTTCAGGGCAATAACAACGTTTCTAAAGAAATGGGCCCTACATCGGATCGACCGGACAGCCATACGCCCGCTGAACATCTACGATCTGTGTGGAAGGATCTCCGGAGACAATGACAACGCGCGCAATCGCATCAGAACGAGTTCCATCGGTTTTCCTGTCAAGTCTGCCCGGTTAGCTTCTTTTGAAAAAATCAGGTTATATCGACCCCTAAAACGGCTCAGCCTCTTCAAGCAAAGTTCCAAAACGCGCGCGTTCTAAAAAGTAGTCTAGAAACATTGCATAAACTCAAAAATGTTGATTTTAATAGAAAACGCGATAGCTATCAGATGCAAACTCTTTTCAAATCGACCTGGAAAACGCCCCAATGGGATCACTTCTCGCGGAAAAACGCAGTCTCAAATCTCAGGAGAATCCGCCAAATACGCTCAACACACCGCCAGAAAAAACGCGTACCCAAAGCGAAATGTTCGGAAAAACAGCTTTTATTCAGAACAACATAGAAAACAAAAGTCAAGCTGGCTCATACCCCGGAAAACATGTCAGCTGTTTTGTTATTTTTCAGATTTGGCCAGGTCAAAAGGCAAAAACGTTGTACTTTTTAGATTTCGCTTTTGGGACGAACATTTTGGGCGCGTTCAGGCCCTTCGAAAAAGATCTTCGGAGAATGCCACGAATCACGAGAAGCTCAATTAATAGCCGACACTGTTTCCGGGGGCGCGCAATAAATAGGTGACAAAGAGCGATAACACATTAATATCCGGAAGTACTGGGGTAAACTAACGAAACGCAATGTGATTACATTTGATAGGATTGCTGGTGTGGCTGCGGTTGATGTTGTGCTCCGGTGCCGGCCGACATCTGTCCGACGCCACCCTGGGGCTGAGGCTGATGATGATCAACGTACTGCTGCGGTTGCTGGCCGTACTGCGGCACCTGAAAGGTAAACGTTAATTTCGTATGCTTGTTTTGTGTGTTTATGTCGATTTCTAAAGTTTACAAACCCTAAATCCAAAAGTGGAACGTTTTTTGCTTTAACTCCAGTTATACCTAGTCAATTAACTCGTTCAACTTTCATAGTATAAATGGTCAAATTTACAATGTAGCTATATTTTAAACGATAACGTTTTTAGAAAAGGCTAAAAAATGCCTAAAAAGTGCTATTTTGGTGGCATAAATCAATATTCTTGTTATTTTCGGCACATTTTGATAAGATACCGGTTCTCAGAATCCCGCTTTTCATAATGCTGCTTTTTTATACTGCCGCTTTTCCACAATGCCGTTTTGTTAGAATACGGCTCTGTCAAAATGCCGCTTTTTACCGGGATAGGCGTCAGCAGAGCACATTTTTAAAATATCGTAGTTTTCGTAGTCAGAGAATGGTTTGTAATAGCTTTACAAATCTTAACCAAGATCATAGGTTCTTAGATTTGAAGATCGAAATTTTTGAGGCAAATTGGCAAACAGTTCCGTAGGATAGCTAATGAATAGGGCAGCCGAGGACCATAGGAAAAAATGAGTTTCCCCCTTCCTTGCCATTAACTGAAAATTTGTGAATGAAATTTGGAAGAGCGGTATTTTGAAAAAGAGGCATTGTGAAGGGGCGGCATTATGAAAAAGGGGTATTTCCAAAAAAAGCCGTCACTCTGAAAAAGCGGGATTCTGAGAGGCGGTTTTCTGAAAAGCGCTATACTATAAATATCCTCATTTTTAGACGACGTTTTTTTTAGATTAAAAAACCTCACCGGCCCGGAAGACTGGTAGTGTTGCGGTTGGGTGGGGTACTGCTGGGGTGCTGGCTGGCCCATCGGCTGCATATGCTGGCTGGGCGCTCCATAGGCACGCTGCTGCTGGCCGGGTTGCGGGGCGAACGAAGGCGTATTGTAACCGGCTGGCTGACAATGGAATCAATTAGTTATAAATAATCAATTTAGCATAATTAATATAAATTTTCGGTGTTTCTAGAAGTAATTTTTGTTTTTGTCTGCTCAGAAACCGAACTACTCGAATAGAAGATTCTTTCTCGATGATCTAGTCCAATTCGCACCCGCTGAATCTAAATTCATAAAAACGAGAACGCAAAAAAGACATTTAGAGGGTAAAAAAATCGTTTGTTGTCAATTTACGCGGAAAAAGTTACTGGTATAATCATAATCCGCTTAGGAAGCCACTAGTTTTCCTCGTTAAAAAAAAAGTGGTGAAAAGGCGCATCAAACGTACACTTGCCGAGAATTGAGACGCTGGCGCCGACGTGTAGCCGCCTTGAGAGCCGACTCCCTAAAAAATGAGTAAATTCGGTGCCAGGGGCAGCCAGAAAGCTCAGTTTCTTGAGCGGAACCGTAAAGCTCAACCAAGCCCTGATCTTCTTACAAGGTATGGTTTTAGGTTCTTTTGGAGTTTTGCGTTGTGACATACCTGTTCCGCTACAGCTTGAAATTCTGGGCAAAACCCGTCTTTCAGAAAATTCTGAACGACCATGGACTTTCAGAAAATTTGCCCCGAAGCCCTGCAGCGCCGATTTCGCGCATTTTTGGGCCGGTACCGAGCGAAGCGTAACTTTGAGCATCTTTTTTAGCGCCTACCGTGATGGAGGGATCGACGAGCCGCTGTCGGCGATTGAGGCCAGAGTTGATGGGGGCTAAACGAGAGTAATTGACAAGTTAAAGCTACAAAAATACCGGTGCTAATGCACTTGGGGGGGGGGGGCAATCCGAATTTTGACTACAAGACGCTCCAAATGACGTTTTTTAACCCGAAGCCTCTGGAAAAGCTAAGCCAGGTCTAAGCCTAGGCTTAGCTTCATAGAAACCAAGCCTGGGCTTCGCTTGAGCTACCCCCTAAATGACCAGATTATGGCCTCGTAAGGCAATTTGAAGCTCAAGATAAGGTTAGCTTGGCTTTAACTAGCCTAAGCCTAGTTAAAGCTAAGTCAAGCCTAGGCTTAAGCTGAAACCAAGTAGCTTAAGCGGAGCGCCTCGTAGTCCCTTACTACCAATTTCGGACTGCACCCCCCCCGTAACTGCATTAGCACCAAGGTACCTCTATTGTTGTCCATCGTCGGCGGATCGTTCCATCCAGACGTCGTGCCCGCATGAAGAGTGTTCTGCGTCGACGGCCAGGCAGCCATCTTTACCTGAAAAGAAAAAGATTATTAAAACCTAATATAGCCCTAAAGAAACCGGAAATAAGGAAAACTCCACGCAACTAGATTTAAGATTTAGAACGCGTCACGACTAACACGGCAATACAAATAACGTACAGACCGCGACGGCTTTTGGCATCCATAGAAACCTGGCCTAATGGTAAATTTATCAAGTTTTTTGACAAAAATGTGTTAAAAACTTGAAAAAGGGGGCAAAAAGAAGGTAAAATAAGTAATAGGTTTCGCAACGGTTTATCTGGGTGTCTTGTAGTATACTTTTTCAGTGCTAACATCTACTAGAGCTCCTGTAAAAGCTGCATAAGCCAAAAAACCATTTATTAGGCGTCGATTACAATAAAATGATATGTTCTAAAAAGATGACAGCGGAATGAGACGAAGGATTTAATATAAAGCGGTGAGATGCCGTTAAAAACTTTTTGAAAATGCACATTCCCTGAAGCCAAGAAAAGGGGGAGAACCAGCATATCGGAAAAA
>JBBGBA010000041.1:790000-806784 GCA_038088335.1 Mesorhabditis sp. LJ9110 | reverse complement strand
CAGCGTTCAAGGACCTAATGATCTATGTTTAAACCCCTAGCATAATTCGGCCTCGATTTTTCATAGTTTTTACAACCCAATTTCCCCAAAAATCAATCATTTCCGCCGGAGAACACCGGGCTCTCGAATTGCCCATTTTCCAATGCCCCCCGATGCGCCGTTTTTCTTTTTTTCGCCAAAAACTTTTCAGCACGGCCAGTTGCATGGGGAATTTTGCACAATTGAGAGTTTGGCTGTCCACAGTTCGGGGTGAGGGGAAAAGACAAAAAACATACGCTCAAATACGCGCTGGCCTCGACCCCGGGTGTTCACGTGAATTCGGAGATTCTGATCTTGCCGAACTTTCCGGGGAGGTTCCCGGGTTGTTTTGGCGGTTTACGAGGGGCAGAGAACGTTTTTGGTATTCGTAACGTCAAGATAAATCCAAAAATACGTAAAATATACACCAAAAATTTCTAGGAATCTCTGCTACCCCAATCCTTCTAGACTCATAGCCTCAACGAATCTCTGCTAGCCGGCCGTCGGATGCTCGGATTCCGCAAAGAATCATTGCTCAGACAAAATTCCGATAGATTAAATTCCCAAGGCCCTGATGGTGACCGGCCAAAATCCCGACAAGCCAAAACGCTTAATCCCGTCGCGCAAAGTCACGGTTTAAAAGCAGTTGGCATTCAAAATAGCATCGGTAATATGTCGGTATTTTGGCTTGTCGGGATTTCTGTTGTCAGAATCTTGGTTGTCGGTATTTCGGCCGGCGAGATTTTGGCTTGTCAGGATTTCGGTTGTCAGCATCTTGGCTGTCGGTATTTTGGTAGCCCGTCGTTATTTTGGCTGTCGGGATTCTGACTTGTCTGGATTTTGTCTGTCAGCATCTTCGTTGTCGGTATTTCGGCCGGCGAGATTATGAGCTGTCGGTATTTTGGCGTTCGGGATCTTCTACTTATCAAAATTTTCCAAAGGAATTCTGCCAGCTTGCCCCTCTAGCCCTGGGGTACAAAGTGCGCCTCCAACCCCAATGTTTTTCCAATCTCTGCCGCCCGGCCATTGGGGTATCCCCTGTCTCTTTGTCCTATCTGTCTATTTAATTTTCCGGTGCATGCGTGTGTATCTGTCTCTAGTTGTCTCCCGTACACGTGCCCGCCCAACCTCCCAAAAAATCTGTCGGCTCCCATCGAGGATTTTGTGGGGTGAATTGGGGATCGAGTAATAATGAAAAATTTAAAAATCAAAAAGTCATTAGAAAAACAAGATTTTTAAAGGGACGGTGACAGCAAGGAAAACTGCGAACATCGGGTTTTAAAGACTCCGGGAAGGCCAAAAACTAGAAATTTTGCGAAGCTGGTTGCGTTCTGCCCCTCTCTTATAGTTTCTCTCTCTCTCTCTCTCTCTCTCTCTCTCTCTCTCGCTGCCTTTAAATCCTTGAAACAGTCAAAAGCCCATCCAATTCCATTTTTTTTCAGCATGTTGGGAAGTAACGTTCCGCGACACTACGAAGAACGGCCAGAAATGGTACTCCCCAGTGGAGCTTTGTGGAAGGAGCGACGAGTAAGAAAGTTTTAATTATGTATTTTAAAGAATTATTTATTTGAACTTTTTTCTTTTTCAGAGCCGCCGTCATCTACCTGCGCGCCTTCGAGCAGCTCGGTATTCGGATTACTCGGTAAAATTTAATAATTTTATTGGCGGGGTGGGATTTAAATTATTTAAGTATCACTGAAATACCGTAACTTTTTCTAGGCTGCACGTCATCGACGAGTTAAAGGGCACGAAAAATCCTGATGGTAGTCCGAGAACGCTGTATATGTGGAACGAGTATAAGGTAAGCAAAGCATAAACTAAGCCTAAGCCTCAGCTGATCCTAAGCTAAGCTTAAGCTAAGCCTAAGCCTAAGCCCAAGCCTAAGCCCAAGCCCCAGCCTAAGCCCAAGCCTAAGCCTAAGCCTAAGCCTAAGCCTAAGCTAAGCCTAAATATCGTACTTTTCAGCGCTGCCAGGAGCTGTACATGGACTGTGACATCGGCCTGCTGGGCATGAATTATCGCCAGGGGCCCCAGCTGGATCCAATGTTGAAGACCGTCCACCTCGAGCAGTGCAACGTCGCCTACATTGCTGAGTTCATCGACTACCTGGCCGAGGATACCGGTATGTTCAAAATAGTCGTAAAGGCCCTAAGAAATGGAAAATAAAGAAAAACAAGAGCTAGCAGAGATTCTTTGCGGAATTTGCGGGCGGGCTGGCAGAGATTCTTTGAGGAAGTGAATGGCAGACCAGCAGGGATTCTTTGAGAAATTGAAGGGCAGGCTAGCAGAGATTCTTTGAGGAATTTGGGCAAGCTAACAGGAATTTTTTTGTAAAAAACGCGCTGACCCAGCTCTAATACAATTTTTAGCCCTGGAACGCATGCGGGTCGTCGCCCCAGCCAATCTCGCTACCCAGCTACCGTACTCCAAGCTACCCGGATGTCCCATCATTCCGAATCTGGCCACATTCCGCGCGGAAAGCTGGTCAAAGGTAATTTTTCAGACATTTTTGCCGTAGCTCAGCCGGTAGAGCGTTTGTCTCTCAATCCAAGGGTCAGGGGTTCGACTCCCGGCCGCCGTGGAGCTTTTGCTTTTTGCTTTATAAGTTTATTTCTCATTTTCAGCTCCTTCAGCTCGCCCCGCATCTCGAGTTCAGCCTCCAGAACGGCGTGCCCAAGCCGAAAGCGGCTTCGTGTGCCGAGTACGAGATCGTAGCCTCAAACCCGCTCCAATTTTGTCAATATTAAATGTATAGTTGTGTACATACTATGTAATTACTTCCTCAGATTACGGTATTTTTGATGCTGGCCTTATTTCACGCGAATTTGCTCAAATGTCCCATTGGCAATACTTTAAGTTTGTATAAATATTTTTCTCATTGGAATCATTGAGTTTTGCACATTAAAGAGCGAAAGAGAGATAGAACGAGAGGAAGAGAGAGCGAGAGAGAGAGAGAGCGCGAATGAAAGAGTTAAACAGAGCGAGAGATTGTGAATGAGTGAGAATGAGCCATATCGAAAGAGAGAAAGAGCGAGAGAGCGAGAGAGTAAGAGTGAGAGAGAGAGTGGGTGAGAAAGAGAAACCGATCGCCAACGATGCATTTTTTCGTTTTTTTTATGTATTTCCCGGTACCACAACCGTCCATGAGAACGATCGTCAGTCAAGGGACCGCCGGCCCGACTCGAAACAGTGGTATTAACGGTTTGTTGATGGGCCCCCGATTGCCGCTTTGCTGATCCGACCTCCGGCGGGTCCGCGCACCGGCCCCCGAAAAATTCAGAGCAAATATAGGCCCTCCGGAAAGTGCTCCAGCCTCAGGCGAAAAACATGCGGGAATTTGGAACTGAAAAAGCGCTAGAACCACCTGGCCGGAAGTGCAGATGACTTTGAGCTTGGGCTTTTTCGGTAAGAGTGCAGTTTCAGCCTCCCCCCTCCTCCCACATTTTGTATCTCAGCTCCTTGTTAGCCCACAGCTGTCTAAAGCATACCAAAATGTTCGTCGTGCTATGGCGAGTATTTTGGTATAATTTACAACCCGGAAAATTAACTAGGAGCCGAGCTACGATAGCCGGAGTCAGCTCAGGCGGGTGGGGATTTTTAAGGGGGGCGAACCAATTTTTTCCCTGTGTTTCTCCACGGCCCCATAACAAGATATAGACCATTTTTATAGCATTTTACATAGTTTTTAAATATACAAACAATCCAAAAATATTAAAGGTTCGCGAAAGGTTGTCATTTTTGTTCAAAATTGTATGAAAAATGACCAAAAAAAAACGCAAAATGTTCAAAATATTCTTTTAACTTTCTATCGATCAAAAAGACTAAAAATACATAATGTATCATCGACAGGTAGGTTAGGCGGAAAAACAAAAAGTGGTTTCCTCCCTGGTATAATCCCCCCCGCTAACAGTCCAGAACCATTATAACGCAGTTTCCAGTACAAACACACCTATGGACACCATTTCCGGTCCCCTGTCCTTGGGCGTTTCCCCTGCCGAAAAGTGGGCGGAGCCAGGGCCTGAAGCTCTCCCCCGTCGGGTGCCCACATTTATACCCTCCGGTCCCTGACTTCAATTTTCCGGAAAAATGGCTGGAAAAATATTTGTTGCCCTGGCCGCCCTGCTACCATTAGTGCGTGCACAATTCGGCGCGTCGAATCTGGGCGGTGCCGTCGGCTGTGTGGTTACGGTAGGTGGGGGCGAAGTCAAGGGTGGAGCTCCAACTTTGGAAGCTCTAATAAGTATTTTTGAAGCCCATTAAAATTGTATAATTCCTGAATTTTTAGAAAAACAAGCTCTTCTCGAGCGGGAACTACATTCGCGATTTGACGGAACCGGAAGTGAAAGTGTTGATCCAGTACAAGAAGGATATGGTCTCGTTTAAGAAGGTATGCAAAAGGCCGTTAACTTTGTGGTTCTTGTGCATTATCGGGGGCGGCTATAAGCCCAGAAAAGCCTAGTAGCGTAAAATAAGTGTTTTACTAGTGTTTTTAGTAGAATTTGATGATATTTCAAGTAAAAAACTCTTAAAGATCTTAAAAAAATCTTAAAACTTGAAAATTTCCAAAATTTTAGTAAAAATCGATATTTTCTATATTTTTTCAACAAAATTTCTGGTGTTTTTTTTGCGCTTTTAATTCACATAAATCTACTCACAAATTAAAAACACTTTAAAAAACGTCATGTTTAGCTACTTTCTATTTCAGTAATTTTGACTATTTTTCGATTTTTCGATTTTTAATTTGTTGCAGAAAATTGCCGACGCGTTCGACAACGTGGAAGAGATGGAAACTACCGGAAATAAGGTATTTCTTGAGATTAAAGGATTTTAAAGGTCCCGGCAAGTCATGTTACAGTACCCCTTCCAGAACGTTACTCTGCCCCCGATGCCCGTTCGCCCATCGATGCCCTCCTTCTGCATGGGCGCCGATACGACCATGTACATTTTTGCCGGTTGCAGCGTTCAGGTGGGTAATCGATGATGCCATGGAAAGCAAAGCTACGAGAGGCTTCATAATGACAGAGAAAAGCTTTGAATTTGGTAGAAATAAATGCGCTGATGATAATGGGCCTGATGGACTAACCGGTTACGGTATGAAAAACGCTACGCGATGTTGCTTAAATTCCACAGAAAAACGGAAATAAATGATTACGGCCAGGAAGACGCCAAAATGCCGACAGCCGAAATCCGGCATCCAAAATTGTCGAAGCGAGTCTCCGATCACATCAGGGATTTTTTCGATATCGAGATTATGGCTGTCGGCATCCTGATCTGTCGGCATTTTATCTGACGGGTTTTTAGATGTCGGTATTATCGCTATCGGCACTATGCCTGTCGGCATTTTGGCCGTGGGTATTCTTGCTTGTTGGGATTTTCACGGTCGGGATTTTGGCTGTCGGGATTTTACAACCCATTACGCCATGAAACTAGGGCTACTCGGCCTTATGTAAATGCGGACCAAACGTAGTTTTTCAGAACTACAAAGTCTACATTGGGAAGACGTTCGCCCGAAACTTGGACCAAAAAGAGCGCGGTCGGCTTGAGAATTCGTTAAGCAAATGAAGGACAACGAGGCCAAGGCGGCGCAGGTTTGTTAATTTTGACTTTACATCCGTATTTTTTCCTTATTTTTGTACGTCAATACTGTAACATGACTTCTTCTGATTTCTTATCAAAAATCGTTCCAGGACCCCACGGCCACTCAAGCCCCCGGCGCCCAAAAGGATCTCGACTTTTGCACCGAGCTCTAAGTTTGTGCGATTTGCATTTGCACATCTTCGTGTTTTTCGGTGTTTTGATCTCAAATAAACGAATTGCAACATCGGGTATGGCAAAAAGCTGCAACCTACAAACTACATGCCCTTGATTTTAAACGGCCCTGTGGTAGGTTGCAGTCGATTTTAAATGGGATGATTTCGCCGTCTCTTTATGCAAATTCGTATTTTTCTGACCAGAAACTTTGATGATTTGCATATTTGAGGTCGGCATAAAACTACAGACTACAATTTGCATACAAAAACACTGACTAAAGCCCGAGGTTGAGTATGCAAATTCGGTTGGTTCGTAAATATGCATGTATGCAAATTAGGGTTTATCGGAGCCAAAATTTCGATGATTTGCATATTTGAAGTCGGACTACAATTTGCATAAAAATATACCTTTATCGACTCCTAAATAGAGTGAGGGAGGCCTAGGCTAAAAGCCTAGGCTTGCCTAGGCTTTCTCAGGCTTTCTAATTTGCATCGCTAGGCTGAGCCTGGGCGTGCAAAAGAGCCTGACCCTAATTATCAGGCTTTATCGGAATTATGTAAAGTCGTAGAATATTCGAGTTTGCACGAACAAATACGGTTTTTGAACTCCGGGGGTCGAAGAGCTGTATTGGGTTCACGAATATTCTACAAAGTTAGGCTACGTTTTGAGAAACCTTACGACACGATACGTTAATGGCACAGGGATACCACAAAAAGGCAGAGTAGGTTCGAACGGGCGGGGGATGCAATTTCCTGACATCTTGCCTATATTTTTCCCACCCTCGGTATCCTTGTAATTTGTTATTGCGTCAAAGATATCAACATTTTAGATGCAGTAACCAGATTACATGTTTTGCGCTTGCATAAAAGCCTGCGTAAATCATTAGGCTTCCGCCAGGCGTCGGCAGCGCGGAAACAATTCGCCCAGAAAGCCTGAGAGCCTGCTCCTCACCTACTCCTAAACACAACAAAATACATGGCCAAAAATCACCGGGGAAACTGAAATATGCAAATTTCGAACGCTAATACCTCAAGGGATCAAAGGAACCGTGTCAAGTGGCCGACCGGGGTTGCGAAAGAATCAAATATGACAAATATACAACGTTTTGGGCATTATTAACGTATATCCGTATTACCTGGGTATTTCGGTGTATGGAGCACAGTGCAAAAATGACAAGTATGATACGGTAAGGCACAGGAGGGAAGGAATATTGAGCCGACATTGCCGTGGGGTACACCGGATCAGTTTTGAGCATCAACAACAAAATGCTAAAATTTTGAAAAGACACAAATTGCGTATTATTGTAACAAAACCACACAATTAAAGGGCCTAGGAAGTCGAAAATTTTTAGACTCTGCAAAAATTGATCTATTTTAATTCTAAGCTTCTAAAAACCCAGGGGGAAAAATCACATACAACTGCACTGGGCATCCTTGGAAATTGGGTTTTTGGAGCGTTTTTTGGACGCTTTCGTACTCGTGGAGGGCAAGTCAAGAGATTTCGACATTTTGGAGGCCGCGCGAAAAGCCGAGTCTCGGATTGGCGGCGAGAAATTGAGGGTGGCGCTCGAGCCGGGCTGGCTGGAGATGTTCAGCTGGATTTGCTGGCTTGCCGGTTCTTTTAGGGGAGAATTCTCAGCGCTCAAAGCTTCTTGGTCAGCTCTAGGAGGCTTCCGGAATTCCGGAATCTCCGGAATTGGTGTTGCCGATTTATCGGGATTTTGGCCGGGATCAAAATGACCGGTTTCCTTCCTGACACTGAGTTTTTCCGATTCCGGGCCTGCCTCTTCCTCTTCTAAGGTTGCCGGATATTCCGGATTTTTGGATTGTTCGGAGTTTTCCGGTTTTTCGGGAATCTTCGAGCTTTCTGGCTCTTCTGGTTTGTCCAAACTTACCAATTTTTCCGAATTTTCCGGGTTTTCCAGTTGTTCCGGTCTGCCGGACTGACTTTCCATTTTGATAACCCTCGACTTTCGACTAAATCCAGATTCCGGACCAGGCATTTCTGAATTTTCCACTTTCCCCGGAATTTTTTCTACTTGGCAAGTTGCCAACGGTCTACTCGACTCGGTTTTATCCGTCAAAATTTTCTCGTTTCGGCCTGCTGGAGATTCCGGCCCCTTTTCTTCCGGAGTCTTCGGTTTCCCCGGAATTTTGGCTGCTTGACGAGTTGCCAACGAGCTATCAAGCGCGCTTTTCATTTCCTTAGCTTCGGCCTTTCCAAGTCCGAGCCCAACTTCTTCCGGATCTTCCGGATTCCCCGGACTTTCCGGACTTTCCGGAGCCGGACAAGCCGCCAGACTCAGCCCTGCCGCCCGCGGATCAAAACGGCGCGCCAGGCTTTGAGCCGAAAAGCTGAACACAGATTCACGGACATCACAAAATGAGGAGGAGCTGGGCTCCAAAATAGAGGCCGGACGAGAGGATGCATCTTCATTTCGAGGCAAAACAAGGGTGGGACGCGAAAATTTGGGGGAAGAACAGGGGGATGAGGCGGAATATTGGGTTGAGCATGACGAGGCAGCTGCCGCTGCTGCTGCTCTTGACTCTCGGGAGGCAATGGTACGGTAGGGTGGGAGACGGTCGGCCACGGCGAATCCCTGCAAAAATTGTTTAAAAAATTTAAAATTTAGCATAGTAAATTTTTTAATACATTTAATTATATTCAAAATACAAAAATAATCCCAAGAACTTGGCAACTTTGGAATTTTGCCTTCAAAATCGGCCACTTTGGTCGAAAAATGGCTAGTTTTTGCGTGTTTTAACAAATTTGTGAAAATTTTTATGGTTAGTAACAAATAGCTTAAAAAGTCTATTTATGTTCAAATCTTAGATTTAAAGGAAAAGAGTGCGCCCCCGATAACGCAAAAGCACCCAAATCTAAATGTCGATGGCAGGCTCGCCAAAAACTACTTAAATTAAATTAATTAAAATTAAATTTGAATAGCACGAATTTAGGTGGCCAGATGCAATTTACAACACCTAGAATTCCATGCTTGGAATTTGAATTTTTATGGATTTTTTGGGTAAGCTTTTGCATTTCCAGTAGTTTACATAAGTAAAACCATAAAATTTAAATATCTTGACCGAAAAAACTAAAATTTAATTCGGTATGCAAATTGCAAATGCAAGAAAGAAGCTAAACGATGCGCCCCACCTAGCTAGAGCCCTCGGGTTTCCCGGTGGTTTTGGGGAAAAAGGCGGGCGGCTGCCCGTTTGGCTGCGGTGAGGCCATCGTCGCATCCTAAAGGAAGGCGGATAAAACAGGGTGTCATTCTAGAGAGGGATGCAAATCGTGGATGCTAATTATAAGCGAAAAATCCGCTCACCGTTGGTTGCACCTTCCGGCTGGCCGGACCGCTGCCATTGACTCGAGTCGGCAGGTGGATCGGCTTTTTCACGGAGCCACGACGGCCGGGGATTTCTGAAAAAAAAGGTTGGATTAGAATACTTCCCGAAGAATCACTGCAAGCTTGCCCTAAATTCCTTCACCCTAAAAAATCTCTGCTAGCGTGCGCTTCGCATCAGTGTTTTTCAAAAAATCTTTGCTAGTTGCTTAGCCAGAACTGTAGATTTCCCGAAGAATCTTTGCTATCCTGGTCTCCAATTCCTCAAAGAACCTTTGCTAGTCTACCGATTCCAATCATCAGGTTAAAACTCACGCTCCAGCTCCTTGTCGTCGATCATCATGACGCCGATGCCGTTCGCCAGCTCATCGCCCGAAGAGGACGAGTCGTCCGCCTCGGTTGTGTGGCGGACAGGATCGATTGGGTCGGCTGGGGCGGTGGTGGAAGACGACTCGTCGACGGCGCCGGATTGGCGGGCCTGGGCTCGGGTTAGAAGACGCACACAGTCCTCGTGGTTGAACAGCTTGGCGTCGTCGAGAGGGATGCGGCCCCAGCTGGAAGAATTTTGTTTGAGAGAGAGGCAAAGAGAGCGGAGAGAGGGAGAGAGAGAGCGAGAGAGAGCGACTGGCCAAAGCTACGCACCGATCCTTCGGACAGTGGTTGACGCGCGCGACCTGCAGGAAGAACTTGACCAGGTGGGCGTGCCCTTCAGAAGCGGCCACGTGCAGTGCCGTCCGCCCGTCGTAGTCGGCCATCTCCATGTTGGTGCCCTGCATGAAGAGCCTGAAATGACAACGACGATTTCAAGGAGTTTTTGAGGGCTGCTCACCTTCGTACGGCTTCAAAGTCTCCGCCCTGGGCGGCGAAGAGCAGCGAGACGACGAGTTCGGTGTCCCTGGAAGCGAATATGCATTATTCGAATTCCCCAAGAATCGCGGGCTCAGGTCTCGAATTTTCCTCAAAGATCGCTGCTAGCCTGCCCAGGCTTGTAACTTTCCGCAAGAATCGCTGCTATCTCGCTTTCACCCCCACTCACCGATTCCCGATCCTCCTCCGGGGGTCGAGCTTCTTCGAGTCGGCGTGCAGCAGCGAATCGTAGTTGTGGAAGTTGAAGTTTTGGATGAGACGCTGGAAACGGAGGGTTGACAAACGTAAGGTGTTGCGAGGTGTACTGCGGACTAAACGTACCCGGCAGAAGGCGACGCCCTTGGTGGAGTTGCCCATCTTGTCGAGGGGCGGGGCGAAGAGGCAGATGCCCATCAGGTTCGGCACGACGACGATCATCGCCCCGGAGACGCCCGATTTGGCGGGAAGTCCCACCTGGAAAATACGGTACATAAAAACTCTTTTTTCGGGCTCACCGAGAATGCAAATTTGCCCGAGTAGTCGTACATTCCGCACGAGTACATCAGGGAAAGGACGTCACGGCAGGGGCGGGGATGGATGCAGAGCTCGTCGGTTAGGGGGCAAACACCTGAAAAAAAAATGTCATCTTGGCTCTGACTCTCACTTTCTCTCTTTCGCGCTATCTCTTTCGCGCTTTCTCTCTCGCCCCTCTCTCTCTCTCTCTCTCGCTTCCTCTATATCCCTCTCGCTTTCTCTCTCCCTAGCTTTCTGTTCCCTCGCTCTCTCTCCTGCATTTTAAAGGGACAGTGCCAAGAAGCCAATCATACCTCCATTCGCAAGCGTTGCTGCCATAACTGCCGTACTCTCACAAGTCCCCTCCAATGAGCACAACTGGAAGTAGAGGTCGAGCTCCTCCCTCAACCCCTGTGTCCCAGGCGGGAAGCAGCCCTTCTCCTTCATATAATACGACAGCGCGTAGTTCCGGTCGGCCGTGTCACGCTCGGACAAGAAGCTAATGGATGGAGAAGTCCATAATTGCCAAATTTCCACTTACGTGGCATTGTTGAAGCCGATAAACTCGTTTCCGGCGAGTTTTCGGTACTCGGTGAGGGCAAAGTCGAAGCGGTCGGCCATCGTCAGCCCGTTCTTGATCAGCGACGTGACGATGATGGCCCCGGCGTTGATCATCGGGTTGTGGGGCTTGCCTGGAATGGGTTTTTCGCGGAGCTTTCGCATTATCCAGGGGGGGCTTCTTAGTTAGCATACAAGTTTTTCCAATATAAATAAAATAACCTTTTCCAAACGTAAAAAATTCGCGAATATGTATTTTTAAAACAAAAATTTGTAGCTTTTTTGGACGAAATTTCAAACATTTAAAAAAATTTTGTTTTTGAAGTTTTCGGCTTCAATAGAACGTTACTAAAAACCTTAAAACCTTTACTAAGCATTTCTGGACTTCTACAATAAAAATTCGCCCCCGATAATGCAAAAGAACCTATTCTTGGGTTTAAAGGGTCTGTGAAGCCAGAACTCACATTGCGCATCGAGGCAAATCTCGTTGAAGAGCCGCCCGCTTGGCTCGTAGCCCACGTAGGAGTGCACGAAGTCCGCGCCGAGGTCCGAGCCCACGATGCCGTAGTTGAACGCCTGAAAAATTAGTAGTTTCTCAGCAAGCCTCTTCTCTCTCTCTCTCTCTCTCTCGCTCTCTCTCTCTCTTCCTCGCTTTCTCTCACTAAAATTACCTTTGAAACACTCTGGAAGCAAAACGGAACGTTGGCGTCGCCGAGCGAGTATCTGAAAGCGGGAATTTTGAAGAGGTTTGGGCAACTAGCAGAGATCCTTTGGGAAACTCAGCCATGGGCAGGCTAGCAGGGATTCTTTAGGATTTTAACCTAGCTCACCTCTGCCCATCGATCGTGCAGATGCTCATCCCCCAGAGGTTGGGGTCGGTGCGGGCAAGTTGTGGAATGTAGGAGGCCACCTCGCCGTTCTTCATCGGGGCCACCTGGAGGGGGGTAAATCTAACGCTAGCGTAGCTTACCTTCTCAAAGATGTCCTTGATCTTGACGCAGAACTCGCCCCACGAGGGGATGATCAGGTGGTTGCGGAGGGCTTGGGAGATGAGCTGGACGGAGGGGTGGATACAGCTGGAAATGGGCTGTTGGAGAGAAAGCGAGAGCGAGAGAGAGAGAGAGAGAGAGAGAGAGAGAGAGAGCGAGAGAGAGAGAGAGAGACGTACTCCTTGAACTTCTCGCGCGTGTAGAGATGTGATGCTCGCTGATCGTCCTCATCCTCCTCCTCGTAGTGCCGGATCCGCTCCATCATCACCTTCAGCCGTGGGTCCGACTCGCGGAGGCCGAACGAGCGGAGAACCTGGAGTTCATGTGAAACGTAATAATTGAGACCCAACTAGCAGAGATTACTTGGAAAGCCCTGGTGCTTAGGGCAGGCTAGCAAAGATCCTTTACGGTCCACCATACCTTGATCAACTTGCTGATCGACGCCAGCTCCTGCGGGCCGACCGGTCCGCCCTTCTGGTTCACCTGAAATCGAAAGATTTGTTTGCCGGGGATACGGTACCTGAAACAGGTCAAAGATCAGATCCTCGGGGTCCGAGTTGCGCAGCTCGTACGCCTGGTTCAGCCCCTCGACCGTCTTGCCCATGATGGCCGCCACCGACGTCTTCCGGTTAAGGATCTCGCCGATTTGCTTCACTGTAAAAACAGGTTTCCCAAATTCCTAAGGCTACCTCGCGATTTTCTCTAGGACTCCGCTTACCCAAATTTTCCCAAGGATCTCCGCTTGCGGTAGTGTTTAGAATTACATCATAGTCCGTCAGAAAAGTTGCCGACCCCCTCCTCGTGGCGCTGCAGGCCAAATTCTTGGCCAGCCCCCCACGAGGTCTCTCTCTCTCTCTCTCTCTCTCTCTCTCTCTCTCTCTCTCCGGCTCGCTCTTTCTTCCTTTCGGGTTAAAGGGTGAGCAACAGCTGACTGCCCATTTTTTCCTCCCCCACCTCATGCTCCTCCGGTTCCCCGGGAATCATTGATGTCATGCGAAAGGTCGGGGGGAAACCTTGGCCGGCCAACATTCGTCACCCCCAATCTCGTGAGGGCCAAGAGGCCAAAAAGTTACCGCCAATCCTCGGGCGCCATCCTTAGGTCTGGGCAGTCTATTTCGTTGAGAGAGATTTTTTGCAAGTTAACGGCTTAAGGGAGGGACAAGACAGGACTATGGATTTTTGCTGTCGAGGGATTCCCGGTACTTTTACATTATCGGGGGGAAAGAAAGAACCAGCTTTTTGCTTTAGTATCCAAATTTTCTCCCAAAGGAAGTCTTTCTACTTTTTCGTCATTCCTAAATATAATAATAACCTTAAAAAACAAATGACAATAAAGAAATCGATTTTTCGGAGCAAAACTGATAATTTTCAATCAAAAATTAGAGTTTTTATAACTTTTAAGGCAGCTCTCTACTTGAAACGTAGCTAAATTCCATCGAAAACGCTATTAAGCTACGAGCCATTACGTTATTAGGGCATTTCTGGAACTGCCCCATTAATGGAAAAGGTTTTAATTTGCCCAATTAATCCATTTATTCCAGTTTTCCTATTAGATAACTCGAACTCACATTGTAAAGTGTCCATATTGTCATGCATTTTGAGAATTTAAGGAATAGGAGGAGAAAGAAGAATTTGGTTGAATACTGGAGCGAATGGAGATGGCCACCTGGATGTGTCGACTCAGAGACCCCAGCTGGCTGGCTGGCCCTCGCCCGACCAGGCAAAAAGCCCATTTTGCCTAGGGAACGAGGCGAAGGGGCGAACGCAGGGTGGCTGAAGGGAAAAAAGGACGCTAAGAGACCCGGGGAGCACCGGAAAAGGCCCCCTCTAGAAACCTCTAGAATTTCCAAAAGCCACCTAAAGTAAGGAAAAGTTTCCGCGCAAAATTCATGCGTTTGCCGCAAATTACGTGCAAGTTCTGTCTTTTGCATACCTCTAAAATTGGAAAATCCTTTAAAATTAGCCTAAGGTTACTTTAAACATTCTGTCCAGTAAATCATGGTTTCAGGTCTGAGATTCTTTTCCGTTATCGGGGGGAGGGGGCATTTTTTATAAGGCTAAAAATTGAAAAATTGCGTGCAAGCTTCCGACTTTCGAATACCTCTAAAATTCGAAAATTGCTTAAAAATCAGCCAAAAGTTTTTCTTTAAGTCCTGTATGGTAAATCACCAGCGCTCCGGCCCTCGTAACAACCCGAAAATAGCTGAGTTCTTTCCTCTTATCGGGGGGGGGCAGATGTTTTTTAATCTTGATCTAGAAATGCTTTTTGATGTTTTCTTAGTTTTCTTACGATATTTCGAATGGAAAACTATCTATACAAACGCCCAAATTTTTTGAAAATTGTTAAAAAGTTTGAAAATTCGAAAATCGGCCATTTTTGGTCGAAAAATGATATTTTTGTATTAATAATTTATATAGTTTTTAGGTTTAAGGTTAGCTCGTAAGTAACATTTTCAAAAACCTTTCATTTATTTATCTTCAGAAAATTTTAAGGTTGGTTTCTATCCCTTCCGATAACGCCCCAGCACCTATTATGAAGATAAATACCGCATTTTTGAAGCCAACGATCCTGACTTCGCAGTTCCTTTAATGCACCAAAATCGTAAAAATCGTATAATCCCCAAGCTTACACTGCGCTCCGCCATGGTGCCGGGGTTCGTTGCGGTTGCGGAACATTGCGGAATTTGTCGCAAGGAATATTTCGAAATTTTTGTAGCCAAAATCAACAAGTCGAATCGAAAGTGTCAGGTGTAGCGCCACGCAAAAACCCGTGGGGTTTTAAAGATTGGCCTTTTCGTCCCCGGCGATATCACATGGTGGCTCCTTGGCTTGAGCGGGAAATAAGCGGCCACCCCGCGGGTAATCGGATTCTCAAATAGAAAGACCGTCTGGCGGAAATGTCCCTATTTCTCTGTTTCTCTTGGTTTCTCGTGCTCCCTCGAGTTTGAGAGAGTGGAATTTAAGGTAAAAACTTTCCCGCGGGAGAACGCGTTGACGTAAGACGTTCTTGGGGGTTGAGGGAGAGATTTTTAAAGCTTGCAAAAAACGGGAACGATAGTTGAGGCTTGGCTGGGGCTCAAGCTTGGGCCTGGGCTTGGGTGGCTTAAGTTTAGGCTTAGGCTTGGGCTTGGCTTGGTTGGGTTTTCCAAGTAGGCCTAGACTTGGATAGAGCTCACGCTTCGGTTGGCTTAGAACGATTGCCCAGGTGATTTTTCTCGAGTCTTAGCGTAAGTGTGCCAGTCTGCCTGGCAAGCTCCCACTTAAGCCGTCTCGTTCATTTTAAAGGCTCAGCGACACCCCCAAATTCCACCCAACACCAACTTACACGTCTGCTGCGAGTGCTGATGCGGCGCTCCCGGATTCAGCGGCCCGCCCGCAGCGCTGCCGCGCCGAAAGTTCATCACCTAAAACGATAGGTTTAGGCTTGGGTTTTGGCTTAGGCTCAGGCTCAGGCTCAAGCTCAAGGTAGCTAACTCTTCTCATTTACCTGCACCCTGCCGCGTTGCCTCGAAAAATTCAGTAATTTCATCATATTTGATAAAGTCAGTAGTATTTGGGGGAGACCAAAGAGGACGAGTAAGTTTTCGAAATGCCTGCCCCATTTTTGGGGCCTGATTCCCTGGAAATATGCAAATTTTCTGAAGCATGCAGCTGTTACTATGTAAAGCCAAAGATGCCAATTTTATGCCCTAATTCGCTATTTTTGCGATTTCATGCAAATTAGCGGCGAATCGAAATGTTGACGTTTTTTATGCAAAAGTATCGTCTACCAAAAATTCAAAAAACATTGTAAATTTTACGATGACATTGACTGTAGCCCATTTTTTTACAGTTGGATATAATAAATTCACGATTTCCTCGTTTTTAACTTAAATTTATTCTAATCCAATTCAATGTATTTTTATACATTTGTATCACAAAAATTCTGGAAAAAGCCATTAAACGCACCGCCACGTCTTCGGGATCAGGCGGCGCGTAAAGGTCCATAAAATCGATGTTATAGCCGAAGCTTTCCGGGGAATTCATAGGATTGCGGAGAAACCAAGATTTCAGCGAAAAGTGGGCAATAAAATGGAATAAGAATCTTCCCGAGCCCCAGCCGTCAATCGGACCCACCTTGCGGCGCCAAATATTTTGTTATGGCTAGGAGGCAACGAGGCCGAGAAAACGGCAAAATGTGTTATAGACGTAAAAAACTATCTAGAAGACGGTCTAAGGAGAGGGCGAGAGAGTGAGAGAGCCAGAAAGAGTGAGAGAGCGAGAGGTAAAGAGCGAGTGAGAGCGAGAGAGAGTGAGAGAGCCAGAAAGAGTGAGAGAGCGAGAGGTAAAGAGCGAGTGAGAGCGAGAGAGAGTGAGAGAGCCAGAAAGAGTGAGAGAGCGAGAGGTAAAGAGCGAGTGAGAGCAGAGAGAGAGTGAGAGAGCCAGAAAGAGTGAGTGAGCGAGAGATAAAGAGCGAGAGAGAGAGATGGAGCGGATGAGTGAGAAAGGGGCTTATTAAGTCTTTTTAAAGGGAGCCTGACACCAAAAATCCATACCAACCTCATTTTCATCCAATTTTGGCAGCTCGGTCGCCACGCTGACCTTCCGCGCTGGCGGCCCGGTGTTTGGTTGAAGCATCGAGGGCCTAGAATTTTTCACACTACGCGCTTCCCATGGCGTAATCGATTACGAGCGAGAACAGGGAAAAATTAGCAGGGTAACAGCGAAAAAAAACAGAGCAAGAAACGGGTTTTTTTAATCGTCACTTTTCAAACGTAGAAACG